>JACBKR010000465.1:0-56431 GCA_014218235.1 Colocasia esculenta
CGAACAAGGCCCAGTAGGGATTACCAGTCCCTCACCGGCCAGAGCAACAGAACTCCTCAATAGTAAACTACCCTAGAAAGCCTGTAAGGCGAGGAAACACCTAGCAGGGTACTACAAAGCAGCGAAATAGAATAGTACCCGCCACGACAACCACCAACCAAGGTCGTGACACACACACGACTCCCGCGAACCAACGGAGTCGGTCACAAAGCGGAAGCAACCTCTGGCACCCCCCGAGACCACGCAACAACCAGGCGAGAACGACGTCTCACCACAACACGGCTACGTCAAACCTCTAGAAGGTTGAGGGCCTACAAGCATACCACCCCGGACCCCGGACACACACCGCGAGGTCGGGAATCCACACACGTCGGTGCCACCACAGACCGACACCCAAGAACAGGACTACGGACCGAGAGGACACCGAGCGAAAACCACCGGAAGCATGGTCCGCACAAGGACAGACCACGACGCCCATGGAAACTAGACACGCCCGGGCTATAACTGCCGTGCAAGCTAGGGCAACAGATAACACTTGAAATATCGTGAGGAAATGTCGTCACAACAACAACAACCAAGCCACCGCCGCTAGCAGCCAAGAGGGGGACATGCCGTCCACTCCCTTTGCTCGCCAGCCTAGGCCCTCCTGCCCCCTCCGCGGAAGAGCGAGAAAAGAGCCGCCACAAAACACATAATGCACGCAGCACACACCGCAGCTTGGCAAGCTGCGGTCCACGCTTAGCACCACTACATGGCTCCGAAACCAACGCAGAGAGAGGCAGTGAACAAAGGACTATCTAGGCTGCACACGTGGAAGAAACACCTCAACAACCTCGGCGTCCCTCCCCAGACAAGAGAGTTCTACAACCGACTCGGCGCCGCGTCCAACCTCGTTTTCCCCTCAGCTCTAGAGTCTGCCACTCGGCTGCCACTCGAGCACGCTCGTAGCCCGAGCACTCCTTCAATAGGCTCCTGGGATGGGGGTCCCAGGCAATGGAGACACATCTGAACGGAAAACCCACAAGTGCCAAGCACCGGGGAACAGGCGGGGAAAGCACAATAAGAACCACTTCGAACCGCTGCTTGTAACCCACGACAAGCCCAACAAGCGAGAGGCACGCACGGACCCTCAAGAGGGCCTCGGCCAACCAAGGCACGCAGAGCAAGCCAGAACCTCGGAACACTACCAGAAGTACGAAAAGCCCGTCCCTCTGCTAATAATCGATTAACCGCCGACAATCGATTATTAGACAGATGCGACCCTCTTGGCATGTTGCCAGGACACGCCACGAAGTGTCACCTTCAGTCACTGAACGCAGCCAGACAACCTGCCGCGTTCCCCACCTAAAGGTCCCGAGGGCAGCCAGCCCTGGGGCACACGCCGACACCCCAACCTAACCACGGAACACCCAAGGCACCACAGGCACTGTCGCATCCCCCTAGGCCGTCTCGATACCATCACGACGGGGAAGAGCACTGCGACAGCCACCCTATCGCGCTGGGGCAGCGCGTCGCGACAGCAACCCTATCGCATAGGAAACGCGTCGC
The DNA here is from genome assembly GCA_014218235.1 of Colocasia esculenta. NCBI lineage: Eukaryota > Viridiplantae > Streptophyta > Magnoliopsida > Alismatales > Araceae > Colocasia > Colocasia esculenta. The sequence goes on from JACBKR010000465.1 coordinate 1,549, forward strand.
GACAGGCAACCGCCGCCGCGATAAGTCGGTCCTGACTGGGCCGACGCCTCTTCTGGTGTCGCAAACGCGCCCCGCGGTCGCGACACCAGTAGAGAGGCAGACCGACATGATGCTTTATCCCGGGCTGCCCACACGCGCTACAAATACCACCCCACGGGGGAGGGAGCATGGGAAGCAGCAACCTAACTACAAACCCCGAGGGCTCCCATCCGCTTGGATCGAGAAGAGTTCAAGTAATCCCTACCTTAAACGAAGAACGAACCCCAATAGGGCCCTTCACGTCAGATTGGCCCCTCCTCCTCGCTCCACGCAAGCTCTCACGATGCCGAAACACGAGCACGACCCTCTTCCTCACTGAAATGCACAAAGGGGAGAGAAGGAGGTGGAGCACCGCCGGAGGGAGAAGAAGGGGAAAGGGAGAGAGGGGGAAGGGTCGCCGGCCAAGGCCTTATGCCTTCGGCACCCAAGACGTGACGGGGCGATGTGTCCCGTTAAAGACCTTAATGTGATGGGTCAATTCACCATGACAAGACGCGTCCCCCAGGGACGCCGCGACAACGCGATATGTCGTACTGACACCCTGCCACCCTGACATGCGTCGACGACCGAAATGACAGAAAGCTGTCGCGACCCGGTTGGCCGCGCGACACGAAGACGCGATGGAGAAGACGGGCGCGACAAGAACGCGACGCACGAGCTCGTCGCGATAAGGATGACTATTGTGTCGGACACCCACGACGCGACACGAACGCGTCGCCCAGCCTAGATGCGTTAGTGACCCATCCTCCAAACATCGGACGGAAAGCCGAGAAGCCGGGTCTTACACTTCCTCCCCCTCCGCACCCGGACAGAAACAAGCAACATCCTGCCGCCGTCGCCCGCCCCGTCCACACCGCCCTGGCCACCTAACGCGCCAGTGGTGAAAGTTGTCGTCGGGCGGTCATGGTGTCAGCAGTGACAGCGAGGTATTCATGTACATGCTTCGACCCATCCTGCTCGGCCATCGCCCGCCTGTCCACACGTTGGCGTTGGTGAACCATCCCGTCCATTCACATGCCTCCTTCTCCGCCAACGTCTTAGCCTCCAGACCACTGCTCCTCACACCGCAGGCATCTGAGGGCGGCCCTCCTAATGCAGAAGTTGGCAGTTCCAACAAGGCGACGACCACTCCCGCATAACGTCGTTGTCTGCATGCAGTAGGCATCGTCTCCATGTGCATGCACTACGCCTGCAGTAGGTGTCGTCGCCATGTGTACACCTACATGTGGTGGCTTTCTCAGTTTCTCGTTACTGCCGGTGTTGGCTTTCTCGCTCAGGCTCCACCTCGACCATGCCTACACCCAAAACCCCCATTGACCCCGCATCGGATCCAACTTTTACCTCGCCGTGGTGAAGCCTGTGGTGGGGCTTAAGGAGATGGACCTTGCTGGTTGGAGACGTGGGCGGTGATGGTAGTGACCCACTTCTCAACCCTCCTGGTGCCGACGATGATGGAACAGCTAGCGGCGGAAGAAGAAGCTTGCCCCGATCCATCACCATTATGTTGGAGAACGCCTTGGACGGTGCCTACAAGGGTGTCTTCCATGTCAATGTGTCCATCGATGGGCTTCCAGTGGCCTCCAAAAGAAGCTCAGCCACCCCCGTGCATGCCCAGTTGTCACCACAGGCCGCTAATTAGAGTAGAAACACCACCACCAATACCTTCTCACGGCCGACAGAGTGCATCCTCCAACTCTGCTGTTGCCGATTTCTCTCTCTCTCTCTCTTTCATGTGCATTCTTTCGCCTATGGGAATCCCCAGTGGATCGAAAAATCCTTTCTTTTTTATGGGTTCATATAAAAATTCAAACTAACGCCCACGAACTAGCTATGCAATCTGAAAAGTTATCGTCACCAACTCCATGACATCAAATGGTTTTTTCTATTCATTACTGTTGCACTACAGTAAATCCTTTCTTTTCTTAGTTTTATAAATCAAAATGGAGAAAAAATGTTCACGGAAGTGACTGTAGTGCAATAGTATAATGAATAGAAAGCACTATTCATTGAAGATGTAATTTTTTTCCCTTAGTTTTATATTTTTTTTCTAAAGATCATATTGTGTAAAGTTAATTGTTTTGATTTATAGTATTTAAAAAAATATAAAAATTAATTTTAAAAATTATAAGTTTTCATGGAAATTTATGTACCGCACTGTAGTGCAACAGTAATGAATAGTAAGCACTATTCATTGAAGATGTAGCTTATTTTTTTTTTCTTATTTTATTTTTTTATAAGACTAGATTGTGTAAAGTTAATTATTTTAATTTATAGTATTTTTTTAAAAATATAAAAAACTAATTAAAAATTATTAGTTTTGATGAAAATTACTATAACGCAACATAACCCACGTTACTGTTGCGGAGCAGTAATGAATAATATCCACCAACCCCCCTGCAGATCGTGGAGGGCGGTTCACTCTGTCCACCTACACAGTCATCTTCCATTTTTTGTCATTTTTTCTACTGTAAATATTATTTTCCTCTTTTACCACTGATTTTCTTCAGTTCTTATCTTTGTAACGTGTACTTTATTTAAAAACATGTATCAATAAAATCACTTAAGTAGTTATATTTGAAAAGCGCACACATTTGTTACTTTTGTTTTGTTGTTTGGATCCCAAGATCAACTCCTCAAAATATAGACCACATATATCATGTAGATCAATGCCTCATCACATACTGCATGTCACCTCCAACAGATACATGCAAATCTGTATCTCGAGAAAATACAATAACTAAAAACATGTGTAAAGGTGTCGAAGACCTCTCGTGGTAAGGAGTCGAATTCTGCACGTCTCCTTTACAAAGGAGGATTTCGAATATTAGAGTTTGGACTCCTACTCCTTTATATAAAAAACTCTTCACCTCTTTCGTTATTTTCTAACACCTGATATTAATACGTCAATCTTTAGAAAATCTGCTAAGGTGGATTGTTTTAAAACACATTTAAATAATTCTAACACTGACATAATTTTCTATCGAAGTTTTTCCATCTCCTTTACATGGAAGGATCTCTCTCTCTCTCTCTCTCTCCTTTTGAGTACTTCTAAAATCTCTCTCTTCTATGCCCTACGCAGTATCACACAAGAGTTGTTCCAAAGAAGGTGAAGCAGCTACGTTGTCGCCACACTTTCTCCCTCCGCAGCAGAACTTACGTCGACTGTTCAAACCTAGAGAGTAAGTCTACATTTGAACTCTAGAAAATTCAAAGCCTTTTAAACTTTGTCATATCATGTCTTATAGCATAAATGAACATAACATATATGGTCTAATATAATGTGAATGTAAAAATCTTTGCTCTCAAACCAACAAGTACATTTTTTTTGGGTATGCAGTGTGGTGGTTTAGACCACCACCCGACCAACAGGAAAACCCATGTCCGACTCTCAGAAAAACCACTCTGAAAAACCCATGCTCCCCTGCCTAAGCCTCTTTTTATAATATCCTAAAATATCTCCTGCGCCGAGGCGCAACCTCAGGCCGCTTTGGGACAAGGTTAAACTATATGGGTAGTTTAACCAGGGGTCCCTTAACCCAAAAAACACTCTAGAACTCACTTTGACATACTTTTGTAACTTACCCCACTAACCAAGGGTAGACTAACTCTTTTTTTATTTTTTTAGTCAACTAAAACTTTGACTCAATTTATCTTTTTTTGTAATAAAAAGTGTGATAATCTTCAGACATATGTAATAAATAATATTTAAAATTTAATGATAATTTACAAAAATTTTTTTAAAAAAAGTTATCCATCCTACCCCACCTCTTGAGGTGGGGTAGAGTTACCCAGGGTACCCCTGGGTAAACTGCCTCCCCCCCCCCCCCCTCCAAAGCTTGGGCGGAGTTTACCCCCGGGTAACTCTACTTTACCCAAGGGTACGCAAGAATGTAACTACTTGGACATGAATGCTACTACTGGTTCATGGGATGGGGGATTATAAAATATAAGCCTTTTAAAATTTGTCGTATCATGTCTAAGAATCTACAGTGAATGTTATTGTAGCTACGTAGGTACAGTAATTTTATAACCTCTATCTAAGTACGTCAAAAATCTATATCTATACTTAGAACATTTAAAAAAAATAAAAACATAAAATTTTAGATATATAAATATATATAAAATATTTGTATTTAAAAACTGTTCGTATATCGCCGAGCATAGAGCTAGTAAAAATATGTAACCCACTTTGCCACATTTGATACTTACTTTCTAATTTTTTAGTAAGAATCTTATTTTAGTAAAAATTCCTTCTAAATAAAACATCTCTCCAACTTTTTTAATTTGAAAATATTATTCTCGACATCTTTGGTACACCGCCGAGTGGGGTGAGACATTGCCAAGATTCAAACCCTGACAATGCTAGATTAAATCGCTGCTGCCACTAATAGGTTATCCAACAAAAAAAATTCTCCGGTCGGTAATTTTAAGATCTCAATGCTGCAAATCTTTGTCCTGTCTCCAGTGCTGCATGAATCTTGATCAACTCATATTAGAATTGATATAATTTTGTTAGCTAGATTGAGTTCACATTAATTCTGAATCGTCTAGTTCTGGTTTAATATATTATTTCTCTAACTCGTGGTGTTGGTTTTGTCAATTTGATATTTCGCTTGATCGCTCGGTAAATTGATTTTTTTCAACATCTAGAAATGACGTGAACTTCGAAATTATCTGGATGAATGATATTAATCTTCCAACTGTTCTCGTAACTTTAATAATTTACAAAAAGTAGCTATTGAATAGATGTACATAAATTTTAAAAATTATGACACTTCGTCAGTTCGTCTGTCAAGTAATATCATTTTTTCTTAATTTTAAAATTTAAGTAAAAGATTGAGACAACATAATGTTTTAAGGTAGAAATAATTTTTAGAAAAAAAAATGTTCCCCAAACCTTATTATAAATGTTACTTGCAGTCTAGATCATCCTTATCTACAAAAGGGTAATAAATGATTATTAAATATCTCTGATTTATTTATCATTTTTAATGACTTAATTGCCACCTTGGCCGGGTGACAAATTGTGGATAAAGGTGGACCGATGCGAAGTTCTAACTTAGCACGTACGTATGAACAGAGAGCTGAGAACCGTTCAAAAATTTCCAATAAAACGTTTGTGCTGCATGGCATGAGGCATGATCTTTTGTATTGCGTACTAAGCGCAATCGGACGGGGAAAAAATGCTATTTATTCGGGTGTCTGGATGAATAATTTACTCGGACGTTTAAGTGGCGCCGCGTCTATTAAGCAGCGACGTGTTGTTTAAATCCCGTCTAATGATACAGGGTGCCTCGGTGTTTACTCGGACGCTCAAGTGTTTAGCATTGCTCATCCGACGATGCATTCAGTGGGCAAACACCTACCCGTAAACCAAACCTTATGCATGATTGGTGAATAATGTGCTCCCCACCCAAAGTTTTTTACTTAACCCACATCAATAAAAAGAATTTAAACGTGGAATATCTTATTCAAGTACGGGCCTTGTCCACTTCTTTGTTATTCTCTTGTGAGATAGAGGCACAAGTAACATGGTGTGTTCTTACTATACTAATATTATCTGTTAAGACGGATGTACGAGTTTTTATTGTAAGGACTTTGTTGACCGGTTTAGTTGCCTAAATAGTCTAACTATGGGTAAGTAAATATTTTCGTTTTTTCTTTTTCTTTTTGCTAGTTTCGAATATAACAGTATTGGATAAATAAAACCCATTAGATATAAGGGATACGCTATCATGAATTTATCCTAGAAAAGTCCCTTATTTATGGATTTTTCTTGTCACTTGGGCCACCAAGGTGGCTCTCCTAATGAACATGGGCCTCACCACGTGGGCCTAGTGCGTTCGAAACGGCGCACGAAGGCCTCCGTGGACATCAGTGCAGGATTGAGATATACCGTTTATCTCTGTTATATATCTGCTATAACATTTATATATACTTCCATTATTTGATTATGCTTGTTAAATATATTCATTTCTAAGATATATATATATATGTATATATGAATTACCAAAAAAGTATATGCATATGTATTATTCGAATGATATATATTTCGTTCTTAGGAATAGAGAAAGCTCTTTCTCTCTCCAATCTTACGCCCAAGAGGCACTTCAAGGTAACCACACCATTCCCCTCGTCTGATCTATGGATGATGCTATTATGGGTCTTTGTTTCACGTTCTCCTTTCTTTTTTTTCTTTTTTTTTTTCGGACGATGCATCTAAGTAATTTAGGCAGATTACGACACACACCTTTGTAGATGGGATAATTACTTATGAGGAAGGGAGAATATACTTAGGATCGATTACCTATCATTCTCTCTGTTCGTTGTGTCATTTTTATATTTATCTATATATTTTGGTGATAATTAAAATTTATGAACACAATAACTTAAATTCATGAACTTTTTTTTATTTTGATATAATTTTTATCAATCTGCATTCTAATTTTTGAACAAAATGTTGTTCTGATTGTTGAATAATTATCTTTACAATTATCAGATGAATCATTATACAAATTGCTGAAATTCTAGTTGTTTGTTTTTGAACTCGAAATTAATCATTATCTATATTATCTTTGCCAGAAATAATCAATTATTTAAATTAATCGATTATTCTTACCTTCACTTCATCAAATGATCGATTATTTGAAGGTCATACAATAATAAGTTATATTATAATACCATTTTGTAACCTGTCACCTTGACATATTTTAATCCACTCAATCACATAATACTCAAAATACTTTATTCATTTTTCTTGACATGATTATAATCTAGAATACTTGCCTATATGGTTTATACATATCTCTGCTTCTATTCACAACTTGACTTGCATTAAATGTGTGTGAAACTTATGAAATATTTTTTATGTGTCAAACAGTTGGATGAGAAGTATTCCGACGAATTTTTGATGGATCATTTTGTTGAGAATTCCACTTTTTCTTGTAGTGCTATTTACGTAACCCTAACCAAAGATTTTATATTTTATCCCTTTATTTTGATGATAATAAAAACTCATGTTTATCATAAATCTCATAAATATATTTTAAATATTTTTTCTCTCATAATTATCATGAATATATTTATTATTTCTTTTCAAAATAAAGATTTGCTCTTCACTGGTCATAAGTCGAATTAGACTTCGATTGGTTTGCACTGAAAGTCTTATCGATTGGAGACTATGTGTTACACTCGATTGATGTTTAAGTTTCATTCCGATTGATGAAGATAATACGCGTCAGGCTAAGTGGACGCATTTCTGTTTTAATTGAGTCGCTTCGATTATGAAGGCAATTTGCGGCAGGTTGTGTCGATGTGTTTTCTGGATATCAATTGGAGAACAAAATTTCAAGTATTCTTCTGATTGGAGAAGAAGAGTTTCTATCTATCGGAGAAGAATGCCTCTATCAATTAACGTTTTACTGTTTCGATTGCTGAAGAAATTTTTATCGATTGATGTGTTAGTGAGACTCTAACTATTCACTTAACATTCGATTGGTGTTATAAATACTATATCCTATCGATTAGTGACCAAATAACTTTAATATCATTCGAATTGATGTTGTTTACATACTGATTGGTGTTTATATAATTTCGAACACATCGATTGGTGAATAACCTATCTTTCACACTTATATTGTGCACTGATTATTGATGACTTACTTTTATCTGCATCGATTGGTGAACAAAATATCTTTGGCTCCCCAGTGAAAATTGAAATATCCTTCAAATCTTTAAGTTATTCATGCTATGTGCTTTCTATCTTTTTATGGTAGGTAAAAAAAGTGTCAATAGAAAATGAGAACTAAAAGGACTCCTTCTTTCCTACTATGATGTTAGTTGGAAATATGGACTTCTGCATAAGAAGGTATGTGCTAACTGACACAAGATAATTTCTCTAGTCTAATATTCTCTTCCATGTATTTATTATTGTATGCAGTCTACGGTACATAGACACACATTGGATCTGCTATTGATGCCCTTGGAAGCATGCACTAGCTAGAAGACTCTTCTCTTCTAAGGAGCCAGTAGACACAAAAGATATCCGTTAGACTCAAGAGAAGGAGAATAAAGAAAGAAAGAGCTCCAACGACTATCATTCAAACTATCCTCTTTAGCTACTCTATAAAAAGTAGAAGACTTCGAAGATGAAGTACAGAGAGAAGAAGCCCACACGAAAAAAAAAGGGCCAGAAGTCTTCTGCTCAAGCTTTCACTCCTTCCCTCTCTTTGTATGACATTGTAAATCTGAGAGAGAGTTGTAGCTTGAGAGATTGAGCTTCCTTTCTATTCTTTGTAGCTCTCAGGTTGCTGTCAGAGATCAAGAAACCAAGTTCTTTTCTTCGGAATTACTTGATCTCGACAACTTTCTCATTCTTCTCTAAATAAGAGCAAAGGTGTTTCTATTCTTGTGTGAAGAGAGGACCAGCAGAAGTGCTGGGGGTTGTGTTTAGCTGAGGGACTATACTAAGTGTTCCCTTTGTGTTAAGGAAGAACCAGCTGGGTTGGTTCTAGTAGGTTAGCTTCTCGCACCTTTAAAAGAAGTGGACTGTCTTCTTGCCTAGGAAAGAAAAAAAGACTAGCAGGGGCTAGGTGTTGAATTTTTTTATTAAGAGAGACTGTACCTTTTGTTAGTAAAATCTCAAGATGTTACTTAGGACTAGACGTAGGACTTCTATTGGGGAAGTACTGAACCAGATAAATCGTGTGTTAATTTGTGTGATTGTTCTTGATTACTTTGCACTCCTTAATCCTTTACATATTGTTGTTTCACTAACTGAAAGTTCAAGGTTGTCAATTTACTTTACGATTTTTGTAGAACCTATTCACCCCCCTCTAGGTGACTACTGCCTAATGGCCGTAGGCCAACACACACACACACACACTCTCTCTCTCTCTCCTCTCCTCTCTCTCTCTCTCCAACTTCTCCTCTACCTTTGTTGTTGCATGCACCTTTGCTGCCACCTTCCCTGAAATCGAGCACCACTTCTATCAGGCGACCATCACATGGCAGAGATCAGCTTATCGAGGAGCAAGCCCAAGGGATCAGGTTTGACTTTCACCTTGGGAGACATCGGCTACCAAGGCACCAACAGAGGAGGAGGAGATGCAGTGGTTCTTCCGTGGCCGCCATCGGCACCGGAGGGGACTTCTTCTAGAACACTATCGGTATCTATTTCTAGATGAGCTGCCCAAGCTGGAACCCACCTTGTGCTCTAGGGAGTCGATGGGGAAGAAGACAATGGTGTTCATGCAGAGTAGCAACAAATCATGATAGAAGTTGACATCGGTAGCGTACACAATGCCGCCCCAAAATAGCACTTCCCCTCTACAATCCTGTGACTGCTTTCTTCCCCTCTCTCGTGCATGCCCTATCACCCCCACCCTCTATAGAAACCCGCCCCGCACCTCCCATTTCATTGCTGTCATGCAGAAGCATGGGGAAAATGGTGTGAACCGTTGAACCAAACCGAATCGATCCAGTTTAGTTCATTTCAAGGTGGAAATGGTTTGGTCTGATTTGATTTTTGATTTTAAGGGCCCAATCGGTTTGGTTGGTTTTGAGAAAAAATGAGGTGAACTAGACCAGATTGAACCATGTTCAATCCTCGCTTCTAGGGTACTTGGCATAACATCCACCCTGCTTGTTCCAAATAACAAGGTTCATTTTTTACCTTTTTGGTCATGTGCCATTGGGCCAGGCTGTGTATGCCACTAATCAGCCTTTTCTTTTCTTGTTACTCATATAGGCATAGCCTAGTGCATAAGGAGTGGTTTTATGTTACTGCAAGGGTACGTCAAACCTTGGTGAGGGGCTTACTGACCTATTTCATTGGTGGAACAGACTCTTGTTCTTTGTGAAGCTGAGGCCTGGTGAGTCCTTCCCCTTGTTGACACATTGCCAAGAGTGACACGAAGAGCCACCTGTCCACACCTTGGCCTCTTGAGTCTCAATGTCCTTATAATCGAGTTGTGACTTTACTTTTGGGTGGAGCCATGGTATTATTCTTGTTTCTTATAGACAACGTCAATGATGAAGCTAGTCTGAGCCAAAGGTTAATTTGATGTACCAAACTTGGGGGCCTGAGTCAAGGACTTGAGAACTGAAATAGTTTGGGAAACAATAGTTTGCTCTTGACCGAAGTTGATCTGACCTACAAAGATAGTCAATCTCAAGAATGAATTTTTGGGGCCGACGTTTCTATAGTCAAGTCAATTTACTCGACTTAGCTCAGTCTGAAGTGAAATAGGAGTGTAGAAAGAGAGGAGAGAGAGTGTGGAGTACGTACACTAACCTGCCTAACACCTATCCATACTATGTTTACTTACGTCTCGTGGTCTTCTTTTGAAAGATGCTGGGTGTGAGAGAAAATTGGGGCATCTGATATATAATTGAGGTCTTATGGACGGGTTATCAAGGTGTATGTGGCAAACTGTGATCATTTCTTCGTGAAAGTCTCAACAGGAGCTGCAAGGGAATTATTATTACCGCATTGGGTTGGATGATCTAAATTATTAAATTCAAGTGTCATCTACTCGAGGAACAAATCAGTAATAAGTCCTTTTATGTACACTAAAAACTACTCGAGGAACATATTAGTAATAAGACATTTCGTGTACACCAAAAAATTGAACTCAAACCCCATTAAGGCAGATTCACTGAAGAATTTAAATGAATGTTATAGAATAAATTGGCATTTAATAGGATTGGTCTCTCCCCTATATATGATATATCCACATCCTAACCCTCTGTCATACAAGAAAAACTTGCAAACAATTTAATAATCATTTTTAACTAATTTTATTGATTATCTAGGTGGGCAAAATATTGTCATTGACCATGAGCAATATCAACCGGAGTGATAACATATTTGTTGGTGTTCATTAGGGTCATAAATGGATCTGAATAATATTTGGATTCAATTTGAATTCGTATTTGAGTAAGTGTATATCATCTATTTGACAAATATTTGGCGGAAAAGATTTCAGATACAGATATTATCCAGATAATAAACAGAGTAGATGCAGAAACATGTGATCCGCTCCGAAATAGAGTTATTTTTTACCACTGAATTTTAGATCTAATATTCTATATATAATATAAAAATATATAATATATTTAACGTTATATTTTGTTTGGAAAATGCTTGTGACATATATATATATATATTTTAAAATTTTACAGATTTTCTTATATTAAAATTTACATCACTTAATATCTCTTATTAAGACTCATATCTTCGAAATAGATAATATTTGTATCTTCTCTAAATCTGAATATTATTTGACTAAACTATCTACTTCATATCCAAATTTTATCCGGTGTAAATATAAATTATTTAATTAATTATTTGGATTGAAAACAAAAATTTTTTATCCACTCCGAATTTGATCCATTTACAACCTTAATATTCATCCAACTTCACTCGCTCTCATAGGTGGACCTATCCAGTGGAGTTATGTGACTCTATTGAATTTCTAAAATTTTATTAAGGGGTTCAAAATTTTTCATTATATTAACTCTAGTTAGAAAATTTTTAAATAAGATGACCCCACTAAATTTTCAAAATAAATCTATGGATACATTTTATTTGTTAGATTGACTCCACTAAATAAAATTCTTATGTCGCTCTAACTCTTATTTTAACGAAAAGGGACAGATCTAGCTAGCTGCTAACCGCACCTTCAAATGATTACGTTTTGTTTGCTATCTCATATTTTACTTACATATTTATTTGGTTGTATGTTTGCTGGCTCATAGAGTTATGTTACTTCGTTCACGCCGAGCTTGCCCAGTCAAGTCTGTGGCGCTAAAAATTGCAACTGCAGATGGTGCGGCCCATGTCAATCCGTGTGCTAATAAATAAGTTGGGCCATAATGGTGGGATCAGGCCCAATTAAAGGGATGACGACGGTCGGCCAGCGTCTTGGCCGCGCTAGTTGATTCTTCGGATCCACGCAACGCAAAAGAGCTCCGTTAAGTGGGGCTGTTGAAATTTTGATCCAATTCGAAGAATCGAACCGAATCGAATGATTTGGTTGGATTTGGTTTGATTTCAACACTCTCACTATCCAGTTTGATTTCACATAATAAAATTTAAATGAAATGAATATATATATATATATAATTAATAAATATTTATTTCAAAACTTGTGTAGGGAGTCCCTTAAAAGTGTATATTTTTACTCTATTTAGTTTGAACAGAACTAAACTAGTTTGAATGGACCCGTGAACAGTCCTACCGTTAAGAGCAATAAATGTTTCTCCTCCATTAATTGATCCCACTTTGCTATTTGTATGAAGAGATGCACTTTAAACCTTGCCTGCCAAGCAATCGCAGGGAGCTAATTACGGCCGCGATCGGATAAATTTTTTACTCGACCAGTCGATTTTTAAACATTCCCCTTGCATGAATGGGTAATATCATCACATCTCCCACGTGCCTGGCTCTCATGAATCCTCTAGACTTGAAATAAGTCAAATATGGCAAGAGTTGAAGAGGGGCTCGGTGCACCATCTCTCTTAACATCTCAGAACATTTAACAAGATTAAAGCAGTAATTTTTTTTTTAAAAAAAAAGTATATGTCAACGTGGGGACCACCTGAGGTTCACATCCATCCTGGTCAATATCATAATTCGACCGCAATAAAAATTAAAAGAGAGACCAAAGTGATTGGCGCATTACATTCATAATTTTGTTTAGTCATCCAACCACAATACGATATCCATACAAACACGTGATTCGAGCTTCAAGTGGGCCTGGAGATCAATATTACATATGTAATACACACCCAACCAATGTAAGAAACCTTTGTGGCAAGTTCTACACTATTCTACAAACCAATCAAAGGAGTTTGATGGCCACAAAGAAAGACTACAAGAACGTAGCATTTTACCACAGGACAGTCTGACAGAGACGGGTGGTGCAGGGGGTGTTACTTGTCCATGTGGGGGACGGGCCCATAAAGAAGAGAGGCCCATCAATTTGCTTGGCCCAGTAAAGGACACGTTTCAATTGAACTTTAAGTAGCTGCACAAGTTGGCGGGCGCACGGTGGCTCGTGGCCCCTCTGAAGCCCTGATTTGAATGGGAAAAATATTGTTGCCTGCAAAGGGCGGCCTGCCCGTCTCTTGTGCCTACTTGGAATGGGATGGGGGGGGCGGATAAATCTGTTTTTTTTTTTAAGCCAAAGGAGGAGATAATACTCTAATTTATTAATATAAGAAGAGTTTGGATCCTCTTAGTACTATCGAGTAAGATTGAACTCTATCAATGTGAAAAGGATTTAGGCGAGATTCACGGTGTTTTGTAAAAAAATTCAAATCAAAATATTAAAAAATTTTGAATTTTTTTTCTTAAAATCTCTCCTCATATTGATAAAATCTAATCATCACTTATACTGAGAGAATCCGAACTCATATAAGAAGAAAAGACCAACAACAAATGAAGCTCATTTGAATGATGCCCTGGCAAGTTGGGAGATGGATCTGGCCCCTGCGTGACCTCATACGATGTGGGGGAGGCGACAACAGATGCTGGCGTTATGAGACAAAGGCTTCGGCTTTTAAGCTTTTTTGGGTCAGAACTTCGGCTTTTAAGCATGCATTACGACTCTATACATCAATAATATCGATTTATCAAAAAATGTGCAACTCTGCAGTTCTCCTCAATAAAATTACACATCTATTTCTCAAATAAAGGATTAATATCACAGATTCCAACAGTCTGAAAAATTGAATCGGGTCACTGTTTGTTGTCTCTCCCACGGATCATGTGGTGTATATGTCTATACGATGTCTTACATGTTCTGTGACACTTTATATGATATTACATAAATTATCATATCATTTGATAAATATAATTATTTTTTATGAATAATAACTTTTATTCTCCACCATATCATATGAAGGACACCTTACTTGAGAGCTAGATTTTTTTTTTTGTTTTGAAGTAATAATAGTAAAGGCAGATAATTAATTAGAAGTCCCTATCAAATATTTGATTTATTTCAGTCTCTGATAGACTTATAACTCATTACAGTAAGTGTTATCCTCTGTTATGGTATATGTTAAGTCATGTTACACCAATGAACTCTCATGTTACAGTCAGAGACTATTAATTAATTTTTTCTAATAGTAATCTTACCAATGGATGAACAAAAAAATTCGTAAATTTGATTACTCGCATCACTCGATGGTCGTATGATTTAGTATGGATATAGATTCGGACATTTTTAAAACATCTTTAAAATTCAAGTTGGGTATAGATTTAGTACACCTAAATTTATATCTGATCTGAACCCATTTTTAATCATGTCATAGTTTAATATCAACGAGTACTTAAGCACAAAATTGACAACTTATCTATTGAAGCAATAGCAACTTTATAACTTAATAGATCGTGTACAAATTGAAAATGAGAAATTTATAGATATTTTAATTAATTTCATTTTAGAATTGAAAAATTCATAGAGTAATTTAGTCCACATTTTACGATAATTTCTCTCTTTTAGATGAGAACGGGTACTTGCGAGTATATCCGTACTTATGACGGACATATGTGTATCTATATTCACAAAACTAATTAGATGTTATTCGAATATAATATTTATATAGTTTTTATAAATAAAATCTAGTATTAATCTACCCTAACCGATCCATTGATATCCTTAATTCTACCCCACACACCACACATGGGGCATCACTAAGAACGGCAGACCCCCTCCACCCTACCAACCATCAGCTTCAAGCCTCAACCGTCCACGCGCAGCCACGCCGCCCACTGGATACAAGGACGCTCCCACGTCAGCGAAACCTCCGTAGCATTTATGTGAATCAAGAAGGGGTGTACGAGGGTCCGCCCGGTTCAACCCAATTTGAGCCGAACCAACCCTCTCCCACCTCCAATCAAATCGAAATTTTAATATTGATGTAGATGTAATAGTTTTTTATTTAGGGGTGTCAATGCCGGGCCTGGACCGGCCTGGTCTGGCCCAGGCCCAGCCCGGTCTCCAGATGACCGGCCCAGGCCCGCCCAGGCCCGGGGCAAAGCCCGTTTTCAGGAAGAGGGCCCGGCCCGGGGCCAGTTTGTCCGGCCCGGCCCAGGCCCGGTCCGGCCCGCCTGGGCGAGCGCTTGCGAGGCGGGGGCGCGGGCCGAGGCGGGGGTGCGGGGAGGCCGAGGTGGTGGCGCGGTCCGAGCGGGGCGCGGGGAGGCCGAGCGGTGGCGCGGGCCGAGGCGAGGGCGCGGGGAGGCCGAGGCGGTTGCGAGGGCCGAGGCGGGGGCGCGGGGAAGCCGAGCGGTTGCGAGGGCCGAGGCGGGGGCGCGGGGAAGCCGAGGCGGGGGCGGCGGGAGGCCGAGGCCGGGGAACGGGGAGGCCGAGGCGGGGGCGCTGGCGGGGAGGCCGAGGCCGGGGCGCGGGGAGCGAGACGAGGTGGGGGGAGCACTGGGCGCGGGAGCGGGCCGGCCGGCCGGGCCAGGCAAAGCCCGAATCGGCCCAGTTTTTCTCCGGCCGGGCCGGGCCGGGCTGAAATTAAATTTTTATAAAAAAGCTAGGCCCAAGCCCGTGTTATACGGGCCGGCCTCCAGGCCTCCGGGCCGGCCCGGCCCAGTTGACACCCCTAGTTTTATTATATTTGTATATCCAAAATAATGATAAAGTTAAAAAAAATCAATGGTTATATTTTTAAAATAATGATTACATATATATATTTATCTATTTCTATTAATTATTTACTATTTATAATATACATTATATAATATTACTATAGTTAGAATAAATTTGATTTGATCCAATCTTACAACTTATGAAATCGAATTTATATTAATTAGTTTACTGTCAAAAAAAGGAGAGCTCTATTTAGTTCTTCCCTCCGTCCGTGGTTGTTCATACTTGATACAACAAGTTCCACGCCTTGTCTAAACCAACCCTGCAGGGGGCGGCGGCCGTCCAGCCCTGTGCCGGTGCAGGTTTTCCATGGTTGAGGAGGTCCTCGGGAAGCCGGGGGCGACAGTGGCGGCCACGGCAAGGGGAGGGAAGCGGCACGCCGGGTACCACGGGGTGAGAAGGCGGCGGTGGGGAAAGTGGGTGACGGAGATCAGGGAGCCCCGGAAGAAGTCGAGGATATGGCTGGGGTCGTTCCCCACCCCGGAGATGGCTGCCCGAGCCTACGACGTCGCCGCCCTCTGCCTCAAGGGCCCCCTGGCCGCCCTCAACTTCCCCCACCTCATGGGCGTCCTCCCCCGGCCCTCCTCCTCCGCGCCCTCAGACATACAGGCGGCGGCCGCAGCCGCCGCGGCCATGTCTTGTGACGACGCGGGCTCGCCACTGTCGAGCGCCGACTCTGGAGGCGCTGAGGTTAGCGGGGCGGCGTCCCCCTCGGCGTCTTCCTCGGTGGAGGAGGGGAAGCCACGGGGAACTAGGGAGGCAATGGGGGAGGAGGGAGAGGACTTCTGGGGGGAGATGGGGGAACTGCCCGAGCTGACGGAGGTCCGGATCTTGCAGGTGGAGTCGGACGGGGAGGCGTACTGGGAGCAGCTGTCGGGGTCGGCGTCCTGGAGCAACTTCGGCTGCGGCAGTGAGACGGCATGGACGACAGCGGACGGGAAACCGGCGTCCTGCACGACGTCCTAGGCACAGAGACGAGGCAGTCGCGCGCACCCCACAACGTCCCGCTCGCGTTTGAACTGAAAGAAGATGTCTGCCTCACCATTCGTTTTTGTCTCCACTGTTCGTATGCCTCTCTCTCTCTCTCTCTCTCTCCATTCTCGGCGTTTGCCATCAAGAACAAGTGAACAACCGGTCATTGTGATCCTGATGTGTACCCAAGAATAATAAAGGAATCATCGCTAGGGTAGGCAACGAAAATTTTCGTTTGCAGTTACTTTGGAAATAACAATGACAATTTGCAGTGGTCTAAAGCACAGAAGAATTGCATCTTTGGAATTAATTAGATGTTTCATTATAATGAGTTTGTCACAAAAGAGAGGATTTTAAAGGACGTTTATTATATTGGAATATAAGAATAGCATCATCCTACTTTATGTTCTTAATTCGATCAGTACCAGGAAAGAACCGTGTAATAATCGAACCATTTCTTTGGGATATCCGCAGCATGCAACCTGGGTCAGCCCAGTATAATTATGGATCCAATTTTGCGGCCATTTGTGGCACAATGTTTTAATTGAATAATATTTCTTGGACTTCTATAAACTTTACACTAATTATCCTGAGTAGATGTTTATAGGCACTTAGGATATCTATATATTTAAAATTATAGTTAACTCATTATAAAAAATTACAAATATATATATTGGCGATCGAGTATATATCAATGGTTAAGAAAGACAATGACATATATAATATATGCTAGCTACTAATATTTGTTATAAATATGTACATATATGCAACATATATTAGCGACTGCAAATGGTTGCTAACATAAATTGAACATATGTTTGCGGCCTCTCTAGCCACTAACATATCATGTTGATCTTATATAGCAGCTTGAAGAAGCCACGAGCATAAATATAACATATAAAAAAAGATTATGTATAACTTATGTTAGTAGCTTGTTATAGCCACTGAAATATGAACACATATCAACGACTATTAGAAGTCGCTAGCATATATGTGTTGTATATATATATATATATATATATATATATATATATATATATTATATATATATATATAGAGAGAGAGAGAGAGAGAGAGAGAGAGAGAGAGAGAAATGTGTGATACGGCATCCTCTTTAGGTGCGGCTTGGGCGTACTTTCACTTTTTACCATCCGATTAACATCCAACGCTCTGTGAAGAACACATGTTTCGATGGACAATCCCGAGAAGGTGGATAAAAAGACGACATTCTTTTATGCCCACTGTACCCCCACACGTAAAACAAGACAATCTCAGTCGCATCTAAAAAGATATTCTCTTTCTTCATTTATGGCCTCCTCTTCTCTCTCCATCCACTACCACCCATGCACAACCTCCCACCTTCACACACATAAACACCATGATCCATCCAACACCGATTTCCTCCACCTTTAAATCTCATGTACACCCACAAACCTATATACACATGCATACGCACACACATATTCCTATTGGTTTCCTCTCATCTAACAAATTAATAAAACAAACAAAAGCAAGTTCAAAATAACTCAAAGTTAAGAAAAAAAAATCAAATAAAAATAATCTTAAAAAAAGAAATCAAACAAAATAATTTTGGGTCTTTATTAGTCTTTTGATTTAATTCAACTTAGATCATTTGATTTGATGTGGGCCTCTATTTGATTTTAGATTTCTTATATTTCGAATTTATTTCTCTTGAACTCATTTGAGTTTTAAAATTTATTAAAATTTTTGTTCCAAGTTAGAAACTTAACCAGAATTATTTTGTTTGATTTCTTTTATTTAAAATTATTTGATTTGATTTCTCTAGGTTAATTTTTTTGTTGCATTTGTTCTATGTTGTTAGATCTGATTTAGAATCATTCACTTTATGAACCTATCACACTGTATTTTTTTTTTTTTTACTTTGATTTGAAGTTATGACAGTTGAATTTATTTTAAATGATTTGATTTATTCATTTATTATTATTATTATTATTTTAGCTTCATTAACCATTATCTTATCTTATGAGTTTTGTCACCGTTTTTTTTTTTAGTTATTTAAATGAGGGGGACTTGGTGAGGAGTGTAAAAAGTTAACTTCCTGAGAATTGATGTGGGGGTTTGGAGGGTGGAATTTATATGGGAGTTGATGTGGGGTTTTGAATGGAATCGATGTGGAGGCTTATGTTTTTTTTTTATTGATGGGTAGTGGCTGGAGAGAGTGTTGGGAATGGTGTGTGTGTGCATACGTGTATGGGTTTTGCATGGCTTTTTGGAGCTTTGTGTATGAGGTTGTAATGATGAAGGGAATCGGTGGCACATGTGAATAGATTTACATATGAATCAAGGGCCAGATGATTTACGCGATGAAAAAGTCTCTCTTTTTACAGATATATTATATATAAATAAATAATTCGTTTTAGATTTTCTTAATCATCTCTGATAAATATTAAATAAATCTTGATGAAATAAATAATATTTACCTAACACCAACATGCCACACACCCCACCCCATCCCATTAAACAAATAAAATTTATTTTTAATTAATCAATGAACACCATAAAATCTGAGGAGCAAATCGTTATGGCCACATCGATTTGGTCCACAGATTTTGGCCATAACGATTTGGTCCTCAGATTTTGATCCTCAGATTTTGGCCATAACGATTTGGCCATTTTAAAAATTTGAATAATTATATTTTAAAATGGCCATTTTTAATAACGATTTGGTACTTTTATGACTATTATTAAATGGCCAAATCGTTATGGCCATAGAATGACCAAATTTTTAAAAATGGTCAAACCGTTATGGCCATAAAAGTACCAAATCGTTATTAAAATGGCCATTTTAAAATATAAGTATTTAAAATTTTGAAAAATGGCCAAATCGTTATGGCCATAAAAGTACCAAATCGTTATGGCCATAAAAGTACCAAATCGTTGGTCTTTTGATTTATTCAACTTGGATCATTTGATTTGATGCGGGTCTTTATTTGATTATATATTTCTTCTATTTAGAGTTTATTTCTCTTGAACTCATTTGAATTTTAAAATTTATTTAAATTTTTGTTCCAAGTTAGAAACTTAACCAGAATTATTTTGCTTGATTCTTTTATTTAAGATTATTTGATTTGATTTCTCTAGGTTAATTTTTTTGGGATCTCATTTAGAATCATTCACTTTATGAACCTATGACACTGCATTTTTTTTTCTTTTTTACTTTGATTTGAAGTTATGACAGTTGAATTTATTTTAAATGATTTGATTTATTCATTTATATTATTATTATTATTTTAGCTTCATTAACCATTATCTTATGAGTTTTGTCACTATTTTTTTTTTAGTTATTAAATGAGGGGGACTTGGTGAGGAGTGCAAAAAGTTTACTTCCTGGGAATTCATATGGGGGTTTGGAGGGTGGAATTTATATGGGAGTTGATGTGGGGTTTTGAATGGGAATCGATGTGGAGGCTTATGTTTTTTTTTTATTGGTGGGTAGTGGCTGGAGAGAGTGATGGGAATGGTGTGTGTGTGTGCATACGTGTATGGGTTTTGCATGGTTTTTTGGAGCTTTGTGTATGAGGTTGTAATGATGAGAAGATGTGAAAACAAATATACTGCCAAAGAGTTTAATAGAGGTATGCTTAAGATACAACATGCATTTTATTGTTTTTATACTAATGAAAACATGTTAATTTTACCTGAGAGTTTAAGGAGACCGACCAAATATGGTATATTTATTTAGAAAAGAAGTGCTAGGTAATTATGTTTTGATGAATAAACTAATATGAATATGAAGGTTATTAAAATATCATGTTTACTGATGACTTTGCAGGCAACGAGTTTGGACCATATATGTGGAAGGACTACTACAACTTTAACTTAACATGTGTTTTGGCATTTTATTTTAAAATAGAGGTTATGTAATGGATGCAGAAGGCAGGGTGTTGAACTCTATTGTCATAAACTTTGTTCTTAACTTTTGATGTACTTAGAAGGGAAGTTTGGAAGAAACCAGAAAAGGCCTTTATTTGATGTTGAATTCTTATTGAGATTGTCTTTTTATCTATTGGTCTTTTGATTTAATTCAACTTGGATCATTTGATTTGATGTGGGTCTTTATTTGATTTTAGATTTCTTCTCTTTTGAATTTATTTCTCTTGAACTCATGTGACTTTTAAAATTTATTTGAATTTTTGTTCCAAGTTAGAACTTAACCCAGAAATATTTTGTTTGATTTTTTTATATTATTTTTATTTGATTTGTTTTCTTAACTTTGAGTTTATTTTGAACCTATTTTGAACCAGAAATGGGTCATCGTAAATGTCCCGTAAGACCCATTGATCCCTATGTAAATCTATTAAATGTTGTCCATTTGTATTGAAATTTTTACCATAGCCTAACAAGATCATTTTACAAATTATCATGATTTTAGTTTAAATTTTAAATTTTATTTTCCGATGGGTGAAAAATCACCCTAAAAATAGTTGCATCGATTTAATCTCAAAATCTGTGCGTCAAAAAGTCTAAATAATTATATTTTTAATACCTCCATATTTTTCTAAGAATTATGATGTTCTCAGATTTTATTTTCGTTATAGTTTTCCGGTGTCGCCCTTGTTGGCCCTTTTTGGTACGACAGCAAGCAAACCTAGAGGGGGGTGAATAGGTTTTTCTGAAATCTGAAATAGAATCTTAAACACAGAAAATAACACTTGAAAGCTTGGTTAGTTCAGTGTGATAGAGAGTGCAGTGCGGAAGCAAATAAACAATCACACAAGGACACAGGAGATTTATCCTGGTTCGGCCCTTCCCACATGGAAGTCCTACGTCCAGTCCCCAAGCAAACTCTTGGGATTTCACTAACCAAGGGTACAGTCCCCCTTATGGACCTTACAACACCCTGGATCCCCCACCAGGTCTTCTTCTCTTTCCCGGGCAAGAAGGCAGCCCACTTCTCTTACAGGTAAAGAAGCCAACCTCCTGGAACAAACCCCAGTGCGGTTCTGCTAGACACAAACCCCTAGCTGGGTTAACAACTGGTACAAACCCCAGTTAGGTTCTGCTAGACACCAACCCCTAGCTGGGTTAACAACTGTATACAGTCCTACAGCTGGACACAGATCTTTCTTAGAAAGATCAGACTGAGAGACCTTACAAGATGAACACTCATGTAAAGCTCACAGTCCCAAACTCTCCCCAGATATACAATGAGCTCGGAGAGAAAACAGAAGAGAGAAAAAAAGGCTCGAATGCTTGAAAGCTTGGAAGCTTGAGAGCTTGAAATGCTTTGAATGCTTCTTCTTGGCTCATGCTCTTTCTCTCTTTCTTGAGTGTGTGTGGAGTTGAGGTGTTTCTCACAGTTGTACACTCCTACAAAGATATTCAGGAAAAAGGCTCCTGTTCTTCTTCAGCAATGCTCCATCTTTTATATTGAGCAGCTTTAGAATAGATCCGTTGAAGAGATCCGTTGGAGCTCTTCTAGTCGTTGCTGATCTTTTCTTCATTTGTCTTAATCAGACTCTGATGGTCTTCGATGTCTGTAAGCATAGAAGAGAGTGTTAGCATAAAAGAGTGTTTATGATAAACGATGCATAGTACTGTGCTTCTGCTAACATACTGAAAATAGTAGGTCAAATCTTTTTGACAAGACTCTGAAATATGCATGCAGCTTTTTGTCAGAAGATATTTGACTTTTCATTAAGCGCCAAGCATATTTGAAATATAAAGGCAATCTGTGTTTGATCAGAATTCATGAAGAAATCGTTATGAGCATGACTTATGAAATCGTTATGGGAACGATTTCTTAACAAATCGTTGTGAAGGCAAGTCGTTGCGCTCACTTATAGAATCGTTATGAGATCGACTTCTTAGAAAATCATTTCGGTCACTTAAGGAATCGTTATGGGAACGACTTCTTATCAAATCAATACGCTCAAAGAAGAAATCGTTATGGCCACTTATCAAATCGTTATGGCATCGACTTCTTAGCAAATCGTTGCGCTTACAGAAGAAATCGTTGCGAACACTTATGAAATCGTTATGGCATCGATTTCTTAACAAATCGTTATGGGAACGATTTCTTACCAAATCACTGCGCTCAAAGAAGAAATCGTTATGGCATCGACTTCTTAACAAATCGTTATGCTTAATATTTTGACACTTTAAACAGAAATCGATGTATATTGATTAAACATCGATTTTATCATTTTAGTGCGTCAAAAAATAATCATAAATATTGATGAACAATCTAATCATAAATTTTGTTAGCACCAAAATATGAGGGTAATAAAAAAGTGGTTCAACAGCCCTGTCGGGATGCACACGACCGAAAGTGATGTCAGGGTATGATAAAGTGTTTTAAACACACCCTAGATCCTAAATATCTCAATTTAAACCTAATCAGTTTGTATAAACAAGAATTTCTAAACACATTATAATATTTAAAATTCGAGAGTATTACATATGGAAATCGATGTGGGGAATCAGAAGAGGTAATCGTTGCAGGCTTCATATCCATACCCCACATCGATTTCCCCTCATATATAGAGTGGGGTTGTAATGATGAGGGGAAATCGATGTGGGGTATGGATTACAAAGCCTGCAACGATTACCTCTTCTAATTCCCCACATCGATTTCCATACTCCACATCGATTTCCTCTTCTAATTCCCTCATTTAAAGCCTGCAACGATTACCTCTCTTCAAAGCCATAATCCATACCCCACATCGATTTCCTCTTCTAATCCCTCATTTAAAGCCTACAACGATTACCTCTCTTTGAGAGACCATTGATTACCATCTCTCTCTCTCTCCACCCACAACACATATTCCACACACTCTCTCTTCTCATTTAATGCACCCACATGTGCCACCGATTCCCCTCATCATTACAACCTCATACACAAAGTTTTAAAAAATCATGCAAAACCCATACACGTATGCACACACACACACCATTCCCAACACTCTCTCCAGCCACTACCCACCAATAAAAAAAAAAACATAAGCCTCCATATCGATTCCCATTCAAAACCCCACATCAACTCCCATATAAATTCCACCCTCCAAACCCCCACATCAATTCCCAAGAAGTTAACTTTTTGCACTCCTCACCAAGTCCCCCTCATTTAAATAACTAAAAAAGAAACGGTGACAAAACTCATAATATAATGGTTAATGAAGCTAAAATAATAATAATAATAATAATAATAATAACAATATAAATGAATAAATCAAATCATTTAAAATAAATTCAACTGTCATAACTTCAAATCAAAGTAAAAAAGAAAAAAAATGCAGTGTGATAGGTTCATAAGGTGAATGATTCTAAATGAGATCTAACAACATAGAACAAATGTAACAAAAAAATTAACCTAGAGAAATCAAATCAATAATCTTAAATAAAAGAAATCAAACAAAATAATTCTGGTTAAGTTTCTAACTTGGAACAAAAATTTAAATAAATTTTAAAACTCAAATGAGTTCAAGAGAAATAAATTCTAATAGAAGAAATATATAATCAAATAAAGACTCACATTAAATCAAATGATCCAAGTTGAATTAAATCAAAAGACCAATAAAAGACCCAGAATTATTTTGTTTGATTTCTTTTTTTAAGATTATTTTTATTTGATTTTTTTCTTAACTTTGAGTTTATTTTGAACCTACTTTTACTTGCTTTTGTTTGTTTCATTAATTTGTTAGGTAGGAGGAAACCAATAGTAATATGTGTGTGCGTATGCATGTGTATATAGGTTTGTGGGTGTGCATGAGATTTAAAGGTGGAGGGAATCGGTGTTGGATGGATCATGGTGTTTATGTGTGTGAAGGTGGGAGGTTGTGCATGGAGTGGTAGTGGATGGAGAGAGAAGAGGAGGCCATAAATGAAGAAAGAGAATATCTTTTTTTCTGCGGTTGGGATTGTCTTGTTTTACGTGTGGGGGTACAGTGGGTATAAAAGAACACCGTCTTTTCCTCCACCTTCTCGAGATTGTCCATCAAAACATGAGTTTTTCACAGAGCGTTGGATGTTAATCGGATGGTGAAAAGTGAAGGTATAAATATTTAATATCATGATTTTCTAATAAATATAAATTTATGACATTATTACTAAATGATTTGCACTAAAAAGATAAATGGATTCCATTCAATATATATATCGATTTCAGTCCATAGTGCCACATCGATTTGCTCTCATAAGGATTACCACACAGATTACCACACAGATTATCACACAGATTCCTTTGTAACTCACACAGACTTCTCATAACGATTCCTTTGTAACTCACACAGATTTCTCATAAGGATTCCTTTGTAACTCACACAGACTTCTCATAAGGATTCCTTTGTAACTCACACAGACTTCTCATAACGATTCCTTTGTAACTCACACAGATTTCTCATAAGGATTCCTTTGTAACTCACACAGACTTCTCATAAGGATTCCTTGTAACTCACACAGACTTCTCATAACGATTTCTTTGTAACTCACACAGATTTTTAGTGTTAAATTCCATACATATAGTTGATTTTAGTGTTAAATTCCATACATATAGTTGATTTTAGACTATAATGACACAATTTTTAGTGTTAAATTCTATACATATTGTTGATTTTAGACTTTTGTTGTCCATAAATAATATATATTTTGAATTTAATTTTCATTTCATCCATAAATAAGTTTTTGAATGGGTTAGAATACACATGTAGATTTTCATTTAATAAATCACTGATTTCTTGTCAGATTGACTAATCATATCCATTTTCTTTTGATAAGTACATTATGGAAAAATAAAGGATCTTTGTAAATAATATTGTATATAAATATTATTTTTAATTTGTTAGTAGTAGATAAACATCATTTTGTAAATAAATAAGATATGTGTACCCCACTAAATTTCATTAAATAAATAAAAATTTCTTTAATACCCCCACCCAATCCCATTCTCTCATCTCACCACCTTTTAACACTTTTCCATTTGTTTTGACTCATCGTGCAGGGGAGAAGTTGCTAGAAGCAGTTGGAGTTTGGTGCTCCTCTGATTCGGACGAGCACAACGATTTGGCATGGCCAAAGCCCACAACGATTTGACAGCGGCCATAACGATTTGGGGTGTGAAGCTGTAACGATTTGGGTGTGAAGCTGTAACAATTTGTGTAGAGGAGGCGGTGCTGCCAAATCGTTATCTGCAATGTTCAAGAGGCAGAAGCTATTGGAAGCAAGTGCAAACCCACACACACACACATACCACTTTATACACACCCCATTCTCTTCCCTCATTAAATGTCATTCTCTTTCTTCATTATGGCCTCCTCTTCTCTCTCCATCCACTACCACCCCATGCAACCTCCCACCTTCACACATACACACACCCCATCGATTACCCTCTCATCCAATAAATAATAAAACAAACAAAAGTAATTAAAAGTGGGCAAAACCCATACACGTATGAACACACACACACCATTCCCAACACTCTCTCCACCCACTACCCACCAATAAAAAAAAAAACATAAGCCTCCACATCGATTCTCATTTAAAACCCCACATCAACTCCCATATAAATTCCACCCTCCAAACCCCCACATCAATTCCCAGGAAGTTAATTATGCACTCCTCACCAAGTCCCCCTCATTTAAATAACTAAAATAAAAAAAAAAACACTATGACAAAACTCATAAGATAATGGTTAATGAAGCTAAAATAATAATAATAATATAAATGAATAAATCAAATCATTTAAAATAAATTCAATTGTCATAACTTCAAATCAAAGTAAAAAAGAAAAAAAAATGCAGTGTGATAGGTTCATAAAGTGAATGATTCTAAATGTGATCTAACAACATAGAACGAATGTAACAAAAAAATTAACCTAGAGAAATCAAATCAAATAATCTTAAATAAAAGAAATCAAACAAAATAATTCTGGTTAAGTTTCTAACTTGGAACAAAAATTTAAATAATTTTAAAACTCAATGAGTTCAAGAGAAATAAATTCTAAATAGAAAAAATATATAATCAAATAAAGACCCACATCAAATCAAATGATCCAAGTTGAATTAAATCAAAAGACCAATAAAAGACCCAGAATTATTTTGTTTGATTTCTTTTTTTAAGATTATTTTTATTTGATTTTTTTCTTAACTTATACACACCCCATTCTCTTCCTCATTAAATGCCATTCTCTTTCTTCATTTATGGCCTCATCTTCTCTCTCCATCCACTACCACCCCATGCAACCTCCCACCTTCACACACACACACACACACCCCATCGATTACCCTCTCATCCAATAAATTAATAAAACAAACAAAAGTAATTAAAAGTGGGCAAAACCCATACAAGTATGCACACACACACCATTCCCAACACTCTCTCCACCCACTACCCCCAATAAAAAAAAAGCATAAGCCTCCACATCGATTCCCATTCAAAACCCCACATCAACTCCCATATAATTCCACCCTCCAAACCCACCACATCAATTCCCAGGAAGTTAATTATGCACTCCTCACCAAGTCCCCCTCATTTAAATAACTAAAACAAAAAAAAACACTATGACAAAACTCATAAGACAATGGTTAATGAATCTAAAATAATAATAATACTATAAATGAATAAATCAAATCATTTAAAATAAATTCAACTGTCATAACTTCAAATCAAAGTAAAAAAGAAAAGAAAATATAGTGTGATAGGTTCATTAGTGAATGATTATAAATCAGATCTAACAACATAGAACGAATGCAACAAAAAAAGTAACCTTAAATAAACAAACCTAAAGTTAAGAGAAATCAAATCAAATAATCTTAAATAAAAAAATCAAACAAAATAATTCTGGGTTAAGTTTCTAACTTGGAACAAAATTTCAAATAAAATTTAAAACTCAAATGAGTTCAAGAGAAATAAATTCGAAATAGAAGAAATCTAAAATCAAATAAAGACCCACATCAAATCAAATGATCCAAGTTGAATTAAATCAGATGACCAATAAAAGACCGAGAATTATTTTGTTCGATTTCTTTTATTATTATTATTTTTATTTGATTTTTTTTCTTAACTTCGAGTTTATTTTGAACCTACTTTTACTTGCTTTTGCCAATAGGAATATGTGTGTGCGTATGCATGTGTATATAGGTTTATGGGTGTGCATGAGATTTAATGGTGGAGGGAATCGGTGTTGGATGGATCATGATGTTTATGTGTGTGAAGGTGGGAGGTTGTGCATGGGGTGGTAGTGGATGGAGAGAGAAGAGGAGGCCATAAATGAAGAAAGAGAATATCTTTTTTTTTCTGCAGTTGGGATTGTCTTGTTTTACGTGTGGGGGTACAGTGGGCATAAAAGAACACCGTCTTTTCCTCCACCTTCTCGGGATTGTCCATCGAAACATGTGTTCTTCACAGAGCGTTGGATGTTAATCGGATGGTGAAAAGTGAAGGTACGCCCAAGCCGCACCTAAAGAGGATGCCGTATCACAGCATTTCTCTCTCTCTCTCTCTCTATATATATATATATATATATATATATATATATATATATAAAATGTTATAAATGTTACCGTTAGTTGTATCCCACACTTCTTACACAAAAGATTGAAGAGGGATATGTTGACAGTTATATATAGAAGAGGTTCTAACATGTTCTTGTATAAGTAATGTGTCAATCGATACATAATTGATCGGATCGAAGTGCTGTTTTATATTATGTATAATGATCAAGTACAACTTATTGTTGCATAGTTGATCAGAGACCATCTAATCTTTATCAGATTAATGTGTGTATTATATGATTGATTGAATATTATATTGTTTGCTCCATGTACGCAACTGATAGATTGTTATGTCATCTCATATGTTGATTGAATATTGTGTTGATTTTTGGATATACATAGAGCAACCTTTTTTGATATTGATCAAATTAATAGATAAGATGACATTGATCCAATGCATCAATTGGTGTATGCATCGTTGAATCGAAAATGTTGATTGCTACATATATAGTTGCTCGGGACATCCAATCTTGTGTGCCATTCGATTAATGCACCCATATATTGTTATAATTTAAGTGTAAACTTTATTTATTTAAATATATAAATATATTTATATGTGATATAAATTAATTGAATATATATAGTTAATTCTAATTGATTATATATAATTGAATATATTGTATGAATATAACTGGATCAAAAATATCTGGGTTACCCCCCGTAGCACCTCCTCCTCTCTCTATAGGGGTGACCCCCCCCCCCCCCCCCCCACCCCCCCCCCCCCCCCCCCCCCCCCCCCCCCCCCCCAACACACACACCTTCTCCTCCTCGGCTCCTCCTCTCTCTGTTTGTTCCCCCTCCGGCGCCTCCTACTCCTCTCTCTCTCTCGGGCCCTCCCCCCAAACACCCCCCCCTCCGGCACCTTTTCCTCCACTTCTCTCTCTCTCCGCCTCTTCTCCGGCTAAAATATAAGTACATATTGTCCTCTTCTCCTCAATCTGGCTGATAACTAGTTCCCCTGGGGCTCTGCAGACCTTGTTCAGGTCGGGTTACTTTTTTCTTCCATTTTTAATTTTCTTTGCCGGGTTGGACAATGATTCGTTTACTACCCTCTGGGTGTGCCTCCATTTTTTTTTTTTTTGATAACGAGGAAATCCCGCCCCGTGTGGCTTTGCGGACTCAAGGATTGGTGTTCGTGAACTCCAAGGTCAGGACTTGGCAGCTCCTACTTTCCGTATACCTGTATTGTCCTTACCCCACTTGACCAGAAAAACCCCGGATTTACACACCTCGAGGTGTGCCTCCATTGTTGTAGATGATGTTTTCTCTTTTCTTTTTATTATTTATCTATACTATTATAATAATACTCAGTTTTTGATGTACACGTGGCAGCACCAAAATAACTTATTTCCCGTCTAAACTCTTTCTCTGTCTGGTGCTGCCACGTGGCAACACCAGGACAAATCTAAACCTCTCCACTAAATATTATTGGTAATCCTATTCCCCCTTAAAACTTCTCGGTAAAGAATATAAATACAATTGATTTCTATCCAACTCATGTTACCGCCTAAACATTGCTAAAATATATCATATCATTTTTTTAAAATCTTTGATGCATAAGAGAACACTCATGTTGCCGCCTAAACATCCCATGAAAGAATAGAAATGAAATCTGGATAAGAACCGCTCACATCAAAACATAGTTACAAAGAATTAAAGACAAGTAATAAAAATTGGTGCATGCAAAACTTGACAGTACTGCCAGAAGATAAGAGCACAAAAATTGACATGATTGCACTCATTAATATTGGCCTGCAAAACTTGGCATGATTGTACCACCTGCCAACCTTTCAAACATTTGTAAACATTTCCAAAATTTGGAAACGTAACATTCTTAAAATTTTTTTACAACTTTCAAAAAATTTAAAAAGCTAAATACTATGTATCTGCCAAAACACGATAGGGTTACCTATTGCATTAAAAATGCCAACGTGACAAATATTTTCCTCCCAATTACAAATATGATTATTTATATCTTGCCAATATATATGACAGTTCTTAAACATTTGTAAAATTTTAAAAATTTTGAAAACGCTGCATTCTTAAAAAAAATTAGAACTTTCAAAAATAGTTGCACCCGTGGTCAGAAAATTTAGAACTTTCAAAAATAGTTGCACCCTTCTTAAAAAAGCAGAGGGACTAAGATTTCTGAACTGCTAAATGAGAATCCTATTCCCTCCTAAATATTTCCGGTAGAATCATGCATATGCCAAACATGGCAGTTTTTTAAAAAATTTAAAAACTTTGTAAAGTTTGGTATGTCTGTGTTTTTTTTCACTGCCAAAACAGACGATACGTCTCCAGGGATATTTCACTCTCGCCATCGCCATTGTCTCTGTTTTTTTCTTCTCACGGAACAGCGTCGCCATCTCTAGATCTTCTTCTTGGTGATTTTCACAATAAACTTCTCTGGCAGGTTCTCCTTCGTTGAGGTTGTCTTCAACAAATCTGCAAATTAAAGAAAGAAGAAGAAAAATAATGGTGGATCCAGCGGAGGCCACGACCAACCAGATGGATTTGCCTTCGCCCCCATGCGGATCCAAGACGGCTAGGGATGGGGGCTCCGCCTTCCTCTGCTCCCTCTGCGCAATGACATGGTGGAGTTCCTTGGTCGGATGAGCGAGTCCTACGTCGCCGAGGCCCGAGTCCGTCCTCCTCCACGCCCAGGAGGGGGCAGGCGCGGCCGCACCCGCCACCTCGACTCCGCCGCCGCCGAAACCGCTCCTGCCTAGGCCAACCTCGATTTTGAAGTGGCGGCACCGGAGGACGCCGTCGAGGCCGAACAACTGCAACCCAAGACGAACCTGCTGAACAGGGTCTCCGGATGGTTGATGAGTGAGACTCGGGAGGACAAGGTTGACGACTTCGTCTAGGAGATGGAGATGAATGGGTTCTGGCGGGCGGACCGCTGGGTAGCCCTTGAACTTTTGGTGTGGACAGGCGTCGGTTTCCTGACGTCTGCAAGGACGTAGACATGGTTTACTCTATATCCGAGTGCTCCGCCGCGACAGTGGACATGGCAAGCATTCACCAACAGTCGAAGGACTTCGCATTCGGCAATGCTAGGATTCGTAGATCCCACGAAGACGACCCCTTTGATTCCGACGCTGTGTTGTTGTCCACCTTTGAGTTCCGAAGAGCGGAACGGGTGCAGCAGCACCCGCCGATGTTTGTCTCACCCTTCTCGAAGCCCGCACCGTCCAAGTGGGACGACGCCCAGAAGTGGATTGTGAGCCCTACTTCCGACAGGACTGGTAAAACTGCCGGTGTTCCACCCAGGAAGGTGGTGATCGAGCGGCATCCTTGGCTATGGCAACAGGCAATATTGCGCCACCAAGGTGCTGGAGGTCACTGAGGAGGGAGACACCAAAGACAAAGAAGGAAGTCGTTGCTCACAGAACTGTGAGCTGGGCGCGTGATCCTTATCCTGTCGTTGATTCTTATGCTAAGCCAACTCTTGCTCTTGAGAATTTGGTTGCCGATTCTGCAGGTAAGCGAGCGATTTCTTTTCTGTTGTGTGTTCTAGATTTTTAGGGTTTAGGGTGCTTTACTTAAGAAGAAAGCATTAATTTCATTTTTGTCTGTGTGCATCGTGTGCGGCGGTTTTATGCAATTTGAACGCCTGCTTTTTTGAGTCCCCATTTTGTCGGCAGTCGTGTTTAAGAGAAGCCATTTTACTGCAAGATAAATATTTTTTCCTTGATAAGTTCTGTGGAAAACAAATCTCCCGTGTTTCCTAATCTTTTCCGATCCCCATGTTATGCATTTCTCTCAAAATTAAGTTGGAGTTTTTGTGTCTGACAAATGCTCAGCTATGTCAGCATCATAATGTATCATATATAATCTCATAAATTTTGCAATGATCATTGGACCGCAGACCTTACGGTAAATGCACTTTTTTTATCAACACCACTGCAGACGATAAAATGGAACAAAGAACTCATGCCGGATGTAAATAATTACTGGGTTTTTCATATATTTATTCACATTTATAGTATGCTGAGCAGTGGAAGTCCATCTATCCAGAACAGTGGAAATCCATTTTGATAAAGTTTTTGATGAAATTTATCATTTAATTATTCTATTCATATTTTTTACTATGTGTTTTCAATAACACAATTAGTTACAATCAATATAATTATATGTTTTATAAATAATATTTTTATTCACTTTAATATTTTATAAATAACAAGTGTAGTTTTACGAAATTAACATCTATATATGCAGATTATTATATTACACCTAAAAATGGTTTGTGAAAAGAATGTTATGTTACACCTATAGATTTGTTATGTTACACCTGTGAATAGAGCATGTAAATCCAGTATATGTAAAGACTATTTATATGTTATATTTTGTTCATGTTCGGTCTATTTTGAGAATCAGTTCTTGATTATTTATGATTTATGTTATGTTAAAATTTAATAGCAATTGATTTATATTACTTGAAATTATTTTTTTCGGCCTCGAAAACTTACATACGGAATATTTTTGGCAATCTAATTTCAATTTTTAAAACATATATTTATCCTTAAAAATAAATAAAATAGTTCTTGAAATCATATGTAATTTTTATTAATAATTTTTCTCATTATACTCTAGAATATCTTTTCAATTATAGTTCTTCAAATAATATCACTCTATTAAAGAGGATTTTGTCAGATAATTAACATGACGATATTACTCTCACACAATATTCATAGATGAAAAGAAAAGAGTTGAAAACTGAGATTTATGAATATTGTCTAGGAATTTTATTTATAGGCCAACATCTTATAGTATAGATCAATAAATGATGTGAATTTATTATTTGTTGAAAATATTTATTTTTCACTTTATATTATAGATAATATGATGTTGTTGAATCTGAATTTTTTTAAATAATTAATTATAAATATGTTTAAATAAATAAATTTTAACAATATATTAAATATATTCATACCTAACACATTCCGTGCATGGCACGGGCATAGAACTAGTTATAATAATATAACTCAGTCTTGGTACTGCCACGTGGCACCAGGACCATTCTATTCTCTCCATAACATCTCCCTCCCTAAAAATAAAAATACAGATAGTTTAAATGAATGACTATTTTGTATTGTCAAAACATAATTAGCTAAGGAATCCTATTCTCGCCATAACACCTCCCTCCCCAAAAATAAAAATACAGGTAATTTAAATAAAGTAAATAATATGACTATTTCTGTACTACTAAAAAATAATTTGATTAGTTGGATATAAAATATACTTAATTAGCCTAACCACTAATCTTATTATAGTACAGAAACATGTATATGGCAAAATGAGCACATTGGAAGCAATCATTCTATGATTTCACAGATTTGAGGACATATATATCTATATTATTATTATAATAAAACATAATTATAAATATTACTATGTTGACAGCACCATGATGATTTTTTTCCTGCCAAAAAATTATCTTCCTACTCTCTCTCTCCAACTTTCTCTCCTATTAACTTTTCCCAAAATATATCTAAACGTTCAAAAAACTCTCAACCTTACTCTCACCTTCTTAAACTAATGAAAACTTGCTAATATAATTTTTCTCTCTTTTCTTTCCCATTAAACATCTTGTCATTCCTAAAAACTCATGTCTTATTCAAAATCTACTTTCATAAATAATAAAAAATATTAACCTCATGTATACTACTTATAAAATTTATTAATTCAAACTAAATAATTTTCCGTGCAATTCACGGGCATATAACTAGTTGTTTACTATATGCAAGTGTTGATCATGTAATGCTTGAGTGCTAGTATAATGGTGTCAAATACTATATTAAGAGTGGTTCGATTGGTTTAACGCTCAAGAGATAAGAGGTTCAATCCTCAAATTTGACAAAATTTAAGAAAATCTTTTCATAATTTATATATATTCAAAATTAAAATTTAATACATAAGACCTCTATATACATGTTCAAAGATTAGACTAACTGATTTAGCACAAAAAAAAATGGTGTCAAGTTCCTTCCCGCATGGAATAAGGGGCTGGCCGGGCTACATAATGGTGTCAAGTTTCTCTTTTTACTTTAAGATTTAACATTGTATCTCGACATCCTAGCTAGTTTATTGATCTTGTGAATCTTGTTTCTATAATTTTCTCTTCTCGAAAAGGGGGAGAAGGAAAACAGAACTCACCTTGATGTATATACAATGGTTGACTATTGACTAGTGAGGATCAAACCAGTCATTTTGCCTTATAACTCTACAATGGTTGGATGGATTTGATAGAATGAAATGATAAAGATATATATATATATATATAGGCGCACGAAATGCACGGCCCGCGTGGGAGCCGTTGGATCCGGGATCCAACGGCTCCCGCTTGGATACGGCAGGGCCACTTGCGGCCCTGCCGTATCCAAGCCCTCTCTCTCTCTCTCTCTCTCTATATATATATATATATATATATATATATATATATATATATATAATGAAAAATCAAAAACATAGGGCATTGGTGACGATGTCAAGATTTTTGGTGTATATATATACAAGTTAATGTATTAAAGAGATATGTGTATTTCTCTACTTGTTTCTATGGTCTAATTAAGTAAATCGTCTTCCAATGTGATCCTTCCTACCTAGTCAAAAAGTATAAGATGGCAAATAAGTTGTGTGGTGGCTATTTCCTGCCACCTAAGCCCAAATGCATCAAGGCCCATCAGTGCCTTCTCTTTGTGACGCGACCTCCCCGTACGGTCCCACGTCTCAATGCGGATCGGTGCAAGGGGGCCCACGCGCCAGTCATTCCAAGCGAAGCATTGCCGAGCTCACCAGCAGGCGGCTTCCGAACAGGAGCGTCAATCCTGATGCGCGGTACAACCCTGGATATCACCGAACAGCACGTTCGGGCTCCCATGTGGGTCACCTGCTCGGAAGGTGTGTCCAGAGGGTGCCGAGTAGGTTCTCTGGCTTGCGCTGCGGTTATAACCGCCCCAGGTCACGCGCTCCATTATCAAGAGGCACTAACTGCCTGGCATCCCAACGGGCACCTGAGCGCATAACTCCTCCCGTTATGCGCGCCCATCAAGGCGCCTTTTCAGGCACGATCTACCAACGTTACGCACGTTGGCCTTGGCACCAACGCCTATAAAAGCACAGGTACAGTATCATGCAAGGTACGTTCTCTCTCACGCGAACACGCTTCCACATTCCAAAACCCCCTGCCTTGCAAGCTCTCCACTGACTTGGCATCGGAGGGTTTCCCCGATCTTCACCGGGCCCCCTGATCCATTTCTGGTCTTGTAGGCTCTCGTCCACACCGATGATCGTCTTCCCCATCTTTCCAGTGGAGGCCCGTTTGGCTCAGGCCTAAACAGGATTACACCACCACATTTGGCGCCGTCTGTGGGATGCGACGCAGCCATGGCTCGCGGACGATCCTCATACCAGAATGTAGGGAGCCGGGCGACGAGGTCCCGTCAGTCGCGAGGGGACTCTCGCCGGCGATCCCCCCCTGTTGACGTCGCTATCGCCCCTGCCGGCGCTAATCACGACGTCCCTGCACCAGCGGTCGCCGCACCTGCAACTGCCCTTGAAGTAGCAGAACTTCGGAGGCAGATGCAGCAGTTGACGGGCGTCTGCCTCGCCCTGCAGGTTCAGCTGGCAGGAGCGGCGGCCCCGGCGGTTTCCTTGCAGCGCGAGCGGCAGGCGGAATTGTCGCATCGACGCTCTCGCGCCCCCCCGGCGCTTCAAGAGTAGCAGGCTGATTCGCTGCGCCGTTCCCACCGAGCTCCGTCGGAAGTGCGGGCATCGGAGCGCCGCGAGCGTTCGCCCGTCGCTCTGTCGCCTCCCCCCGTCCGCCACGATCGGCGTCGGGGGGGCAACTCCCACGCGTCCGGACGAGGGGGCCCCGCCAACTCCGAGCAGGAGCTCGCCAGGCGCTTAAGGCGTGTGGTTGACCTCGAGCGCCGCATGGACGCGATGGTTCAGCGCGCTGAGGGGAAAGCTCGGCGGAGGATGACTTGGATTTCCGCTCCCCTTTCAGCAGGGAGATCCTGGAAGCTCAGGTCTCCTCCAAGCTCCCTCTGCCCACCATCGCACCCTACGACGGCACTACCGACCCGGCCGACCACATCCACGGCTTCGAGTCGCACATGGTGTTCCATGGAGCATCAGATGCGGCCAAGTGCAGGGCCTTCCCTGCAACTCTCAAGGAGACCGCCAGGGCCTGGTTTGAAACCCTCCCGACGGGCTCCATCACCTCCTTCCGCCAACTAAAGAAGTCCTTCCGGGACAACTTCCTTGGCGGAAGGTTGCAGCCGCGAACGGCGGCTTCTCTCCTGGCCGTGTGCCAGAAGAAAGGCGAGGCACTCTGGGACTTCGTGAAGAGGTTCCGAACAGAGGCGCTCCGCATCTCGCGCCTGGACGTACCTTTGGCAACCAGTGCCCTTATCCAGGGCACCCGCGATGGCTTTTTGCAGAGGACCCTCGGCGTCCAGCAGCCCGCTACCCTCGCCGAACTGCTCTCCATCGCACAGCGCCACGCGGCTTGCGAGGAAAGCCTGGCAGCGAGCAGGGCCGAGCAGGGGGAGCTCTCGGATAAGAAGCGGCCTTCCGACAACGGTTCCGACCGAGATCGGAAGAAGGGACGACGAATGGTGATTCTCTGCGTCGTCTGCGCCCCTTCACCGACTACACCCCCCTCACCGTGGCACCCGAACAGATCCTGGCAGAGATCAGGAACGGAGCATTTGTTCGGTGGCCACAAAGGATGCGCTCCGACCCCCGGAAGCGCGATCAGAACAAGTACTGTCGCTTTCATCGCGACCACGGCCACGACACCTCTGAGTGCCGCCAGCTTAAGGACAAAATCGAAGACCTTATCAAGCGCGGCTATCTTGGGCGGTTCGTGCGCCGGAATGAAGAACGCCCCAGACGCCGAGAGCGTACTCCCGAGCAGCCGATCAACAATGAGCCCAATGGGCAGGAGATCAACGTGATCGCGGGAGGCTTCGGGCGGGCGGCGAAAGCACTCGAAGCCGACGCGACTACGCAAGGCGAGTGCATGTCGTAGATAGGCCCTCTGCACCTCGGCCGGCTCCATATCCCGCCAGTCCTGCACGCGCACACCCCGAGGAGGCTATAACCTCCTCGGACGAAGATCTTGTAGGGGTTACGACCCCACACACTGATGGGTTGGTCATTTCGGCCACCATCAACCACTGTAATGTGCCGGATTCTGGTGGATAATGGAAGCGCCCCCGATGTCTTGGCTTACGACTGTTTTGTCCTCATGGGCCTGGGAACCAACCAACTCACCCCTTTAAACTCGCCTTTGTTCGGCTTTTCAGGAGTTTCGGTCCAGCCCATGGGAAGGGTTCGCCTCTCAATCACCTTAGGGACGGCTCCAAGGGTGTGACCAAGGTCGTTGACTTTTTAGTCATCAACAACATGCCTAGATACAACGCCATCCTCGGCAGGGGTCTGATCGGGCGCATCAAAGCAGTACCTTCGTCACTCCATCAGAAGATGAAGTTTCCTACTCCGAGTGGAGTCGGCGAAGTGCTCGGGTGTCAGCGCGAGTCTCGCCGTTGCTATGTCCTCTCCTTAAGGGACAAGCAACCACTCGTTGATCCAGCCCCTCCAGCGACCAATCAACCTTCTACCAGCCGAGGAACGCCTGCTGAAGATTTAATCCCCATCCAGGTAGATGAAGACCCCGAACACGTCCTATACATTGGCGCCTTGCTAAACGAGGCCGAGCAGCAGCGCTACACAGCCTCCCTGCTGGCCAATTTGGACGTGTTCGCCTGGTCTGATGATGAGCTTCCGGGCATCCCCCCGGAGGTAATGGTCCATAGCCTCCGCCTGGATCCACGGATCCCACCAGTCCAGCAAAGGAGGCGACCTGTGAACCGTGAACGGCAGACCGTGATTCAGGATCACGTAGTCAAGAGCCGAACTGTTGGGCTCCTCCGAGAAGCCCAATATCCCAGATGGATCTCCAACGTGGTCCTCATACGCAAGGCTAGTGGTAAATGGCGTGTGTGCGTGGATTACAAAGATCTCAATAAAGCAACGCCCAAGGACAACTTCCCTCTGCCGCGCATTGACCAGCTGGTGGATGCTACTTCCGGACACGAGCTTCTCAGCTTTCTGGATGCCTACTCTGGTTACCACCAAATCAGTATGCATCCCCCGGATAAAGATGCCATGACGTTCGTCACAGACCTAGGCCTATACTGTTTTACCAGAATGCCTTTCGGTCTAAAGAACGCGGGTGCAACTTACCAGCGACTGGTCAACAAGATGTTCGAGCAGCAGATCGGGCGCAACATGGAAGTCTATGTGGATGACATGCTGGTCAAAACGCTTCCGAGCATTGACCACATTTCCGACCTCCAGGAAACTTTCGCAACTCTGCGAAAGTACAATATGAAGCTCAATCCTGCCAAGTGCGCGTTTGGTGTCTGGTCGGGCAAGTTCCTCGGCTTCCTCGTGTCAAACAGAGAATAGAGGCCAACCCGGAGAAAATCCAAGCCATGCTTGAGATGAGCAGTCCAAAGACAGTGCGCGACGTCCAACGTCTGACAGGACGTCTTGCTGCACTGAAACGGTTCATGTCCGAGCAGCGGAAAGAAGTTTTAACTTCTTCAAGTTGCTCCGAGGCCCTAAAAGCGCCTCGAAGCAAGGGGGCAAGTACGATGGACTGAAGAATGTGAGGCTGCCTTCACCGAGCTGAAGGCATATTTGGCAGCCCCTCCTGTTCTCTCAAAGCCTGTGCTCGGAGAACCTCTGTCTTGTACCTTTCGGTCACCGAACACTCCATCAGTGCAGTCTTGATCAGAGAAGTGGGAGCGGCGCAGCATCCAGTTTACTACATCAGCATGGTCCTCCAAGAAGCCGAAAGGAGGTACCCCAGAGCAGAAAAACTCGCCCTTGCTCTCATCACGGCTGCTCGGAAGCTTAGGCCCTATTTTCAGGCCCATTCCGTTATAGTTCTAACCGATCAGCCGCTGAAATCCATCCTTCAGCGGCCCGAGGCTTCCGGCAGGTTGGTTAAGTGGGGGATAGAGCTTGGTGAGTTTGACATCAGCTTTCGACCGAGGACGGCAGTCAAAGCGCAGGCGCTAGCAGACTTCTTGACGGAATGTACCCTTCCGGCCGAGCAGGATCCACCGTTGGCAGACGAACCCCCATGGGAGCTCTACGTCGACGGATCCTCTTGTGTCACAGGGAATGGAGCAGGTTTGGTCCTCACCTCCCTGGAGGGGTTAGAGTTCCAATACG
Source organism: Colocasia esculenta (assembly GCA_014218235.1). Classification (NCBI taxonomy): domain Eukaryota; kingdom Viridiplantae; phylum Streptophyta; class Magnoliopsida; order Alismatales; family Araceae; genus Colocasia; species Colocasia esculenta. The sequence continues at coordinate 41,018 of JACBKR010000465.1, forward strand.
CCCTCCGTTTCCACTTTCCGGCCTCCAACAACGTGGCCGAGTACGAAGCTTTGCTGTCCGGTATTCGCATGGCTAGGCACCTTAGCCATTCGGCTTAGAGTCTTTAGTGAATCTCAACTGGTTTCAGCTAGGTGAGGGACAGTTCGGAGCGAGGGAACCCCGCATGGCTCAATACCTCCAACAGGTCAAGAGCCAGACAGAGGGCCTCGTATACTTTGAAGTTATACATGTTCCACGGGAGCAGAATGCGCGAGCTGATGCACTGGCCAAATTGGCATCTTCAGGTGACATCGCCCCTTCCCGCTCCATTTTTATTGAAGAGCTCGCCTTACCGAGCACGGAGGTTGATGTAGCCGCCATAGAAACGGGCCCACCAACCCCAAGTTGGGTGGACCCTCTCTTGGCGTACTTTCTCCGGGGTGAGCTTCTGCCCGAACAGGGCGAAGCTCGGAAAGTCAGAATGCGCTCTCAGCATTTCACCCTCGTAGAAGGCAAACTGTACCGACGGTCCCTTGCAAGACCCTTCTTGCGTTGCCTCAACGCTGAGGAGGCCCTTGCGGCCAAAGAAGAAGTTCACGAGGGGCTGTGCGGAAGCCACCTGGGGGGCAGAACGCTAGCGCGCAGCATCATCCGAGCAGGGTTCTGGTGGCCTTCTCTTCATAATGATTGCATGTCCTTTGTCAGGAAGTGTCCATAATGCCAAAAGTTCGGAGAACTCATCAAGCAGCCAGCCGAACAGCTTCACAGCCTGTTCGAGCCGCGCCTTTCGCCAGATGGGGCATTGATATCTTGGGTCCCTTCCTAGAGGCCCAAGGGCGGAAGAAATTTCTGTTCGTGGCCATCGATTACTTCACCAAGTGGATCGAGCCGAACCTGTCACCACAATCACTGAACAAGCCGCATGGAAGTTCGTATGGAAGAACCTTCTCTGCAGGTTTGGCGTCCCAAGGGTGATCACCTCTGACAACGGGAAGCAGTTCGACAGCACCTTCTTCAAGCAGAAGTGCTCTGAGCTCGGGATTTACAACCACTTCACCTCCGTGGCTCATCCTCAGGCAAACGGTTGGTCGAAAACGCCAACCGAACACTGCTGCATGGGATTCGCACGAGAGTGGAGGCTGCAGGTGGATCGTGGATCGACGAGCTCCCAAACGTCCTTTGGTGTCACCGAACGACTGCTCGGGTAGCCACAGGGGAAACACCTTTCCACTTAGCCTACGGCTCGGAAGCAGTTGTACCTCTGGAAGTAGCCCTTCCAACCATCCGAACAACCCACTTCGACGAAGCCGCCAATAATCGTGCTCTTCGAGAAAACTTAGACATGCTGGGCGAACGACAAAGCGACGCCAGCATTCACCTCATTCTTATCAGCAACGACTCGCACAGTACTATAAGTGCGAGTTCGGCAAAGGTGGTTCAACGTGGGAGATTTGGTTTTGCGTCGCTGTTCGGCTTCGGATCCCCGAAGAGCAGTCGGCAAACTTGCCATCAAATGGGAAGGACCTATCAGGTCACCCATATCCTCGGAAAAGGCTCATATAGCTAACTACCCCTAGTGCGAAGCCATACCAAGGACTTGGCATGTCTCTAATCTTAAGGCTTATTATTTATAAAAGCCTTCTCTCAGCATCCTACCTCTCTCCTCCCTGTTCCTGTTATTTCATAAGCATTTGGCATATACACCTGATCGGAATCTTCTTTACGGTTCCCAATGATTTGCGTCTTACATGCAACGCTTATGAAGCTAACGGACTCCGATCCGAGCAGGAACAGCCAACAAAAAGGGGGAAGATAGAGAAAGTGAAGCTACAAGACAATCTCATGAGCAGAAGATTTCATTCACAAAAAGTTTTTTTTACATACGGGCCTTTCTTGGCCGCGGTTACAAAAAGAAAGTATAGGAAGGACATGGAACAGGAGAAAGCTAAGGAGCCTGTTCGGAGGGGCCGGCACCTTCATCTGAAGAAGGCATTCGCCCAGATTGGAATTGCGTGAAGCGCACAGCATCCAAGCGGGCATCATTGGTCCGGCGCTTGCACTCCCGAACAGCGGCCTCGAAAGCTTCTCGGGCGCACTCAACCCAGGATAAGCTCTCCCCAAACTCTCTCCCAGCGTTGAGACCTACTCTGTAGCAGCGGGCCCCATACTGCTCCAATTCCTCCTTATAATCAGACCCGGTTTTGTAGTTCGCCACGGCACGGACCCCGGCATCTGAGACCACCTTGGCCAGAGCTTCCTTCTCGGCCCGGGCCACGGCGACATTCAGCTCCGAGGCTTGAAGGGCAGTCTTGAGGTTCTTCACCTCTCCTCCAAAGCCGCCTCGCGAGCCTTGTGCCTCGCCGTGAGGTCCTTGCAGAAAGCCGACTGTGCTTCGTATAGGTATTTCTGCTTCCGGGACGAGCAACCATAGCCTTCAGAACGCCTAGCGATGTGGATATCCCCTCCACAAGAGCCTCCAGATCGACGTCGCTTTCCACGTCATCATCTGGGTTCTCGGGATGGTACTCTTCCGTTTGCACCTCCGGAGTCCTCTCGGAGGGAAGGTCCTGGCACCTTGCTAGGCAATCAAGGTAAGAGGCAGTGGGCTAGGAGGCAGCTTCCTTGGCGACACTTCGACGCGACGAAGCGTCGCCTCCAGCGCCGCCACTGAGGGCACCTCGGGGAGCCTTCGGCGCAGCAGCACTCCCTCAGAGGCCTATCATCGTCCCGGAGCTCTCGTCCCCAGCCGCCAAGCAGCGGCAGACGAGATCGGGGCGTCATCAATCACAAGGTCTTCCGGCCGACCCGACCCGGAGGGTCATGGCAATAACGCCGTCGAAGCCGAAGCTCGACCCGCCCCGACGGCCTCCAGCCTTGTTGCCGGCCGAACCTCCCCACCGTCCTCGGTAGCGGAGGCTGCAAGGGCTGCTACACGGCCCTCCTCGGCATCTTCAGGAGCTTGATTGCTCTTCTCCCCGAGGACGGCTGCACTCTCGCCGACTACAAGATCCTCAGCAATCACCTCGGCTGCATCCTCGCTGACTACACGGCCTTCGGTGATCACCGAGGTGGGGGGCATGGGGGGCAGGATGTCTCCACTTCCTTGCGGAATATCCCCCCTCGGAAGAACTGCCTCGCCAGAACCGCAAACAGCCGCTGGCGCAGGAGTGAAGTCCGAGGCGACCGCCCCGTCCTCGGCATCGAGCTGCGCGCTCTCGTCTGGAATGCCATCCTGCTCGGCGCTCCCTGCACCGGGCAGGACCTCTTGGGTCTCGCTCACCGGCGACTTCGCCCACCCTCCGGAGTGGTCCGATTCATCGCTGACCATAATAAGGCCCAGCTCGGCGGACATTCTCACGACTACCTCTGAACGGTCCACAGCTGGAGTTGCGGACGCCCTCTCCTCGGACGTCCCCGTACGCTGGAGAGAGCTTCTAGCCAGCAGAGGCTCAAGATCCTCTCTTCTTCCTCCACTGCCGCGGCGCTCTCGGCAACACGCGGCATCGGCTTCGTCGCCTTCTTCTTCTTGCGAGCCCGGGGCTCGTAGGACACCTCCTCTTCGGAGGTGCGGCCCCCGGCCTGCGACTCCACCACGGCCGCCTTGCGCTTCTCCTTCCACTTCGTTTGAGGGAGAGAAGTCGCCCCCGCGGTCGTCGCTGTCTCAAGTGCCTCTTTCACGGCACCTCCTCTCGCTACGACCTTCACTTTCTGCGCGGGCCCCTTCGCGGAGCCTCCCTTGTCCAGCCTTATTGAGCAAAGGCTAACAGGGATCATCTCGGCGTAGTTCGCCATCCTTCTGGTCCCAACCAGCAGCTATTTTTCATCGTCTAGAAGAAACAGAAGAAGGGTTAGAACCCATTTATGTGGGAAAAGAAAACGAGCAGAGCAGCAGAAGACTTACCCCAGGCGCGGCTAAGCTTGCATTTCACAAGCTTGTACTCGGTCAGGTACCCCTCGGCGTGGTTCACCCCGACCGTATTCAGCGACTGGGAGGCCGCGACTGCCTCCTTAATCAAGAAAGGGGGCATGTCCGCCCTCCTCAGGGGCTCCACCACCCTCACGGGGAAGTCCCACTCGGGGATGTTCTCTCCCTTCTTCGCTCCACGGAGAAAAGGCGCTCTGTCCACCCTTTGTTGTTGGACAGTCGGGGCGAGAAGTTGATCCGCATCCGGTTCGTACGGTGTTTCACGTACACGATTCCCATCCCGGACTGCGGAGAGCACGCCAACTGAAGTGATTTCGGAAGATCTCCGCAGGTCGCTTCGATCTTCCTCTTCCTGCATATGATGCAGAAGATGAATATGGTCCTCACAAGTTGGGCGTCAGCTGAATAGGCACCACCTTCCAGCTCCGGAGCAGCTCCTTTGCAATCTCCGGCATCGATAGCGGAGACCAGCCTCTAGCAGGTCCAATGAAGCACGAAGCACCCCGGCTTCAGGGTTAGGTGCGACTCGTCCTCGCGCATCAGGACGATCTTGTACTCCTCACCTATCCGGAAGCGCTCTCGGAGAGCCTCGAAGCTCCGATACTTCGCCGCTTTCGCTGCCACCGGCGGCATCCCGCTGGCTTCAACAACCTCCTTTCCCTTCTGGGCCATCACCGAAAGGCGGAGAGCACAACACATGAAGAAGAGAAAGAAGAACAGGAGCGGAGGAAAGCTCGAAGGAGAAGAGGCGAGCGGCTTTGGAAGCAGTGGACTCTGGAAAACCTTTCGAAGATGAAGACCCCGCTCTCACACATCCCCTTCTTATAAGGAAGGCGAGGTGCGAAATTCGAAGCGGGGTTGGAAACGGCGTTTCCCTTCACTCCAAGTTCTCTCGAATGACCCGCGGGTGACCGTTCGGGCCTGGCGTGTGACGTTCCGGGTTTGACACGACCCACGTGGTCATCATGAAAGCCTCATCTTCGAGGCGAACCCCTCTGCAAAAGCATCACTACGAGTTTGTTCGGATCTCCGTGGACGTATCGCATTTATGGCGGATGACACCCGAGCAGGGCGCCTCCCTCAAGCGCCCCAGCTTCTGAGCCACTTGAGGGCATGGGGGGCAAGTGTGGTGGCTATTTCTGCCACCTAAGCCCAAATGCGTCAAGGCCCATCAGTGCCTTCTCTTTGTGACGCGACCTCCCCGTACGGTCCACGTCTCAATGAGGATCGGGTGCAAGGGGGCCCACGCGCCAGTCATTCCAAGCGAAGCATTGCCGAGCTCACCAGCGGGCGGCTTCGACAGGAGCGTCAATCCTGATGCGCGGTACAACCCTAGATATCACCGAACAGCATGTTCGGGCTCCCATGTGGGTCACCTGCTCGGAAGGTGTGTCCAGGGGTGCCGAGCAGGTTCTCTGGCTTGCGCCGCAGTTATAACCGCCCCAGGCCACGCGCTCCTTATCAAGAGGCCACTAACTGCCTGCATCCCAACGGGCACTGAGCGCATAACTCCTCCCGTTATGCGCGCCCATCAAGGCGTCTTTTCAGGCACGATCTACCAACGTTACGCACGTTGGCCTTGGCACCAACGCCTATAAAAGCACAGGTACAGTACCATGCAAGGTACGTTCTCTCTCACGCGAACACGCTTCCACATTCCAAAACCCCCTGCCTTGCAAGCTCTCCACTGACTTAGGCATCAGAGGGTTTCCCCGGTCTTCACCGGGCCCCCTGATCCATTTCTAGTCTTGCAGGCTCTCGTCCACACCGGCGATCGTCTTCCCCATCTTTCCAATGGAGGCCCGTTTGGCTCAGGCCCAAACAGGATTACACCACCACAAGTTGGTTGCGTGGTAGACAATTAACTTCCTGACGTGAAAGTTCTACTTCATTATAAACAAAAACTCTATTTGATGAAGGAGATGTGGATGTTGGATATCAAATAATCAAGATGACTCCTTGCTGTCTTTTTTGGGTACTAAAGGTTAAATGGTTGTGGCAGTGCCACACCTCATTATGGAAGTTTAGTACCCCTCTAGCTAGAAAAGAAATTATTAGCCATTAGGAAATCTCTTTTCTTGAGCTCTATATCTTCTTTTAATTGTTGCATCTCCTTCGTTGGCCTCATTTGGATAGGTGATTATATATATTTTTTCTTCACTATAACTAGTTTACCATGCATACATTCATTCCCCCAGCAATCCTTCCTGAGAAAATTATTGTTGCTCAAATGAGTATGCTTGCTAATAAAGGTTTGCTTAACTGATTCTCTATTTTACCTCCTGATCAAAAAATGATTTCTATATTTTACCTGTTGCACATGTCAGCGGCTTCAAAAGCCACTCACATATACTACATATGATAGTGACGAAGAAGTCACCAACATATGATCATAGAGAAAGGTTTATTGTACTTACACATTGTACTTAAAGTGCAATGTGATTAGGTAAAAGTCTATATGACACCCTTCATATGAGGAGTGATAAAGTGACAATTAATTGTTAGATGTCACATAGGTTTGTTGCCTAGTCACATTACACTTAAAGTGCAATGTGAAAGTACAATAAATCTTTCTCATGATCATATGTCAGCAACTTTGTTGACCGCTGATATTTCAAAAGATAAGAAAAAAATCATTGACATATCTTAAATCGACGACGGCGGGCACATGTTTTAAATATTGTTTGATAATATTTTTAGAAATTTTATTTTTTGAAATCTCAAATCTATTAAAAATTATCTTACACCAATTTTTAAAACTCAAAACTCAACACATCATTATTACATTCTCTCTCTCTCCTCTCTCTTAAAATTTATTTTTACACAATCTAAAATTTATTTTACTTGTTTGATAATTAGAAAGAGAAAAAAAATAAATTTTTAATCATTAAATGATTAAAATCTACATTTCAAAAAAATTACAAACAATGTGTTAATCGTCGGCTTTGTGATTCATGTACAATGATATACCATTCAAGTATTATTAATATTAAGAGCCAAAAATATTATAAGATACCGATAACTCATATGCACGGAGCACTCACGAGCGACATGACAGCATGCTATTCCTCCATGATTGAGCTGTTGGTAGCATATGCACATGAGATGTTTGTTGAAAAGTTAGGACACAACTGTTTATTCCGTTTGCAGCACGAAAGACAAGAGTATTGACTCTTTTAGATACTTCAAACAAAAAAAATAAAAAAGACTCTTTTAGATCTATTGGCTCTTGTAATATTGAATAATACTTGTTTGGCATATCATTGTGTAGCAAAGGTTCATGGCGACATGGCGTAAGATGCACGGGCACTCACCAACGACGGCATGCTGTTCCTCCATGATTGAGCTGTTGGCGGCAATGGCACACGAGACTTTGCTGAAAAGTTGGAACTGTTTATTCCTCAATTTTTTTGACCAGTAAACATAATATATATATAATGTTAACTAGAGAGGTACCACAGAATCAAGAAAGGAAACATAAGGCATACCAACTTATCCCCTGCACGCAGGTAGGAATGGTGACAGCTAGACCAGCAGCCCTACCCCAGCCTACATTAGAAAATAATCTAAGTGTGGGAGACAACAAGGATGAACACCAACTTACAAATACACCTTCTCCAAAATAGAGACAAATGTCAGGATCAAATAAACAATGTAGAAGCCAAAGCGAAGAGAACAACAAGCTCCGACGATCATCCACTTCGAAAGAGAGCAGCTGCGTCTCATATGTGCAGCAAATGGAAAGCTCAAAAATACACACACGATGAACATGATGTGCGGATGAATCCACAGTCACAAGCTAAACCGGAATCTGTTAGATGTGAGTAGTACCCTACAAGTCAATCAATTGATGCGCTCATAATCAGCACTCTTAATATAATAATAAATAAATATTTATATATTCATCGTGTTATATTTATTATCTTCTTAGCACACGGTGAAGTCTATGAATTTATACAGTTGATGACAAAATCATAAGGAGTTATGAATAATGAGATTGTCATCATATAAACATAAGTCCTAAATGTTCCTAATCAAAGATACGTTGAGAATGGACATCATGGGATTCCGAACAGACTGGCATACATGCTTCCTGCTCATGTGATGAGGGTGATCGATCTCATTAATCATTTAAGTAGAGACTTTAAGCTAGATGTATACGTACTCATTGGTTGAATCAGTTCACTGAACTGACCTGCATAGAACACTCGAGTCTGGATATATCTTTGAGTTGCTTCTGTGATCTTAGTTGTGCAAGTGGTTCTTGGACTTGAGTCAGTAAAGATGTCTTGTATGCAGAATTATCAAACTATGATGACACATCTATGGGCCTTAGCCACAACTCCAGTTGCATGTGATTATTGGGAACAATCAGATTCATGCAAAGGTAATTGAGTGACTAGATGAAATCACTTACTCTCATATGAATGAAAGATATGTCTCTATGTATACATGATTAGATAAAAGTCTCTAGATAGAGCAGTGTATAGAATTGGAAATGAGTTTTTGATATCTATAAGTCATGGGAGGATTGAATCGACTGTACTGGATAGTTCTATTCAATCTGAGATGTTATAAGTGAAGGACATAAATTACCCGGTAATTGATGATCGAAAGATACCAATGTAATGTATATTCTTAATATTATATGGACATTACAGCACGATCCTTGAAGTGAATGTAATCACTGGATACTCTTAAGTTGTTAAGACAATGGACTTAAGGGTTGTAGAAGAATTAATAATACTTAATCAGTATAGGAATGTACCTATATACGTGATCCATTTATATATGTTTACAAGTTTATATAGTCTTGTATGTGTTCATCTTTACCAATGTGTATATATATATATATGTATAATAATATCCATTTAGTCTCCTTGACCCAAATATTGAATGAAGAGTGAATGAGAATGGTTTCAATAGTAGGATTCTGATGGATAACAGATATCCATTTAGTCTCCTTGACTCACATATTGAATGAAGAACGAATTAGATGCAATGATATTCAATGATCATATTCTGATTGATAATAGATTCAATAATCTCTTATCATATGTAGATTTTGAGTGAATCCAACTTTGGTCAAATCTTAGATTCGAAGCAAATCGATTGAGCAGATCTTAATCAAATTGTTATATATTGATAGTAAATCAAAGGTTGGATTTTAGATCAGAATGACATCCAACGGTCGTATCTTGGCTACATGTAGATTGACAAAGAACACAATCTGTTGGATCGATATAGCACTATAAATGTCCTAGAGGGGGGGGGGGGGTGAATAGGACTTCTTGTGCTTAAAAAAAAATTTATCTAAAAATAGATAACACTAAATAGAGTTGTTAATACTTAGTGAGGTGTGTGTGAGACAAGTGAAAATTTGGCGGAAACAATCACACAAATGCATAAGAGAATTTATCCTGGTTCGGCCCTTCCCACATAGAAGTCCTACGTCCAGTCCCTAAGCAACCACTTGGGATTTCACTAACTGCCAAGTGCACTTGGCCTTCTCTCAAACTGAGAGGTAGTACAAACCACTTGCAACCCAGCAAGCCTTCCCTTCACCAAGGGGTACAAGACCACCTACACATGTAGGTCTTCCCTTCACAAGAGGGGCACTGCAGGGAACAAACCCCTTGCGGTTATCTTACACAGAAGTGAGAATACTTGTGTGTCTGCTTAACAGAATGAGCAAACACAGAGAATCATAAAGAGAAGCAAATAGAAATGGATCTCTAATTCTTTCTGAAACTAAGAAGGTGGACTGAGAAAATCTGCAAAGCAGTATGCCACCAAAGAAGAAGACTTCTAACAACCAATGGAGAGCATGGAAGTCGAGGATTGAGGTGTAGCTCTCTTCTCTTTTCAGTGGCTCTTCTAGCTTTGGATTGGAGTGGAATGCAAGCTTCTATCTCTATGTCTTCTATCTTCTTTTCTACATACTTGTTCTGGTTTAAGTTTTGGCTTCTATATATGGACTTCAAAAGCTTCATCTTCCCGTTTGAAATTGACCGTTGAAAACTAGCCATTTGAAGGAGATAGTCATTTGAACCTTGACATCTTGAGACTGCTTGAGATGACCATCAGTCTTTCAGTTCAAAGAGTCCCAAAGTCTTCAAGATAGATAGCTCCATTAAAGTTCTGCAAGTTCCATACCCATGACTGAAGGCAAGTGTGATGACACAATCTTTTCTGATATGTGTTTATTGGTTTTGAAGTGGTGCTCATGAACAAGAGGTGGTCATTGGGCCTTAGATGTGGTTTTCGTGCGTTGTGTGGGTGTTGTGGGCCGGAGTTCTAGCCCAAATAGCTTGTTGGTTCACTGGTCGTGAACGTGACGGAAGAAGTCGTCGCGATTTTAAACACGACGGCTTACTACGTCGCGATTCACAGAACCGCCTTTGTGTCGAGCGGTGTGTTGATTTCTGAAAGGCGACGGTTAGGGTCGTCGCGTTTAGAAGTTAAACGTGACGTCTGCCTACATCGCGATTTTGAATGTGACTTAAATGCTCTGTTTCGCCCAGATAGAGCAGAGGAGCTCTGTCCAGGCGAAGGGGAGGTTGCTGCGGCACCTCCTGTGCTGATTTTCGGCATTTGGTGGTCCGTGCGGTGCGGTGTCCATGCAAGGAACGTGTCTGGAGCATGGGTGCACTTTCGATGTGGTGGTTTCTGCGTTCTTCGGGCTTCTTCAGCTGGTAGGGAGACTACCCTTGTATTGTAGTTTGTTTAAATTGGTTTAAAGGGGTGGAAGCATGTATGGGTGGTTTGCCATATCATGGTCATCACGTTTATTGCTTTGGTTTGATATTGTATCGGATAGGTGTGGGTTTTTCCCCATGGAGAAGGTGGATTCGGCCGGTGAGCTGAACTCACTGTCATGGTTGAAATGCGACGGGGTGCACCGTCGTGTTCATGGTATGAATGCGACATGCGGCATCATCGCATTTCGGTTTTGTCCGATGTGTTATGGCGGCAGTTAGGACGCGACCACTTGACCTATCGCGTTCTTCATGAACGCAACGGTGTGGTTCGTCGTGATTTAATGTAGTGAATAATGTGGTCCTTACCGCGACATATCGTTCCGTTGCGATTTGGATGTTGACTGTCTTGTTTGACCGATCGAGCCTAAAGCGACCTATCGGCCATCTCGATATGGTCACGACACTGGGCCCTGTCGTGTTAGGTTTTGAATGGCGACTAGACAGGCCGTCGCGATTTGAAAGGCGACGCCTGTGTCTCGCGTTTCAGCTTCTATGGTTTGTTTGTGGTGGTTGGGCGTGAGGTTCCGGTGTGAACCTAGCCTTAGTCCTTATTGTCTCTTAAGACTATTTAAGATAGATAAGTTAGTTTAAGCATGTGTGGATTGATATATGTATATTAGTGAATCATGTACTTTATGCTGTGTTCATTATTGTATTGGGATAAGGGTTAATGTGTAAGGTGTTTGTGTGTTGCCATGGAGGTCACAGGTGACCTATGATAGGCAAGGTTATTATAGGATATTGTGGTTTCGAGTATGTATCGGTGTAGGTTGTCTTGTAGGTCACACGGTGACCGATGACTAGCTATACCTGACACTTGTATCGTGGTCTGTAATAAAGGTTGTATATGTATGTACGATGGTTTGTGTGTTGCTGAGTCTGGTGGTCCGGCGCCTATTCCGGAATACCTCTTCAGTCGGGTACCCCAGGTTTTATGTGATCCAGGCATGTGTGTTTGTTGTGCTCGGGGCGTGTCCCAGTACGGTGTGTACCAGTGAGGTCTGAGTTGTCTTCCTGGACACCCTCACTCTTGTGTGTTGAGTACATCCAGTTGGGGAAGACTACTGGGGGTAGCGACTTGGGTTTGTGGGTGTGCAGTCGCTGTGAGAGCGCTCGTGTTGGGGGTACGAACACCAGTAGACATACTGTCCCAGCTAGTCCTGGTTTCCAGTGTCTCACTTTAGGGAGCTCGGGTTGGAGTCCCTAAAGGTGTCAGGCATGGACCTATAGCTGTGTGGCCTGCAGGCGTGGTGTTGGTTTGGTCTCCACTATTCTTTGGCTTGTGGTTGTAGAGCTGCAGTTGGACCTTTCATCCGTGATTGTGAGACTAAGAGGTAGTTCTTGTACTGTGTTGTCCGGGTTGGATACTGACATCATGAACCAGTAATCCGTTCCTATGTGGTGGCGTCGTTCTCTCTGGCTCGTGCTTTGCCTCTGGTTGTGGCTTGTGTGTTATGACTCGCTGGTTAAGGTTTTGCCTATTAGGGTGTGCCATGGTAATGGCACAATGTGGTTGTGGTTATGTTTTTGTGGTGGTACCTCATGGTGGTAGGTACCTGTACCTTCGTGGGTATCCGTTTCTCATGGTACGTTGTGTACCAACCTTTTCAGGCGTTGAGGTGGAGCTGTACTTCGTGGAGTCGTGAGGTGAGACCTTCCACCCGTTGTGTTTTACCCTTCTTCAGGTAAACTTCCGATTATGGATTAGTGTGTGATGGATTGGCTTACTGTTGCCAGCCCTGCTACCCTACGTGGGTGGGTTGCCGGTGAATCTTGTGGCCTAGGCAGTGGTTTGTCTGTGTGGCTTGTAGCTTAGGTGACCAGTTGTTGTAGTAGTTTGCCTGTAAGGCTATGGCCTAGGCATTTCAGTTGTTGGGCGGACTAGTGGTGCTGTGCTAGTCCTGTTGTTCCTCTTTCCTTCCGAGGATTATGTGTTTGTCGGTGTGTTTATGTTTTAGTTGTTTATCATGATTGTTTGTGAGCATGATATGGTTTGGCTATTGTGTTGCTAGTGAGACCCTCGGGGTTGAGGTCTCTTTATTTTCGTGTGTTGTTTTTGGGAGTCCCTATTGAGCCTGTGACTTGTTGAGGCTCACTCCCTTATAGCTCTTTTCAGGTGTTAGCCGGTTTTGTGTGGCTCGAGGAGGTGTTGGCGACAGACTTGTACCACCATTAGTAGAGTTAGCTGTGTTGTGTGAGCTTGTGCCCTCGGGGTATGCCCCAAGTAGTTGTACTCTTTTATTGGACATGTAATGATGTATTGGGATAGTTGTACATTGTTGTATACAGGTATGAGCACATGTACTTTCTTGTGTCTTATACTGTTTCGTTGTCTTTTATATTCTTACTGGACACTTGTGTGAATATCCCTTGCAAGACTTCAGTCCGATTGCGGGAGGCGGATTGGATATGGAGCTTTATTGGGCATAAATATCCAGGGCCGTTATAGCAAGCTTTAGTGGGCAGTTGCTATCTGAAACATTATTATAAAAAAGAGCATAGATACCTCCATACCTTGGAGGTTGGTGAGATAGAAATATATACAGTACAAATCAGTTCAGACAAAAATGTTCAGAGCATTTAAGGTTTAAACTATAGTTTGTATGGGGATACACAATGTCTTTCTGAAAGTCTGGTGTTTCTGACAGTGGCAGGTGAGCTCTAACAGATAGCCCATGCTACTTATACCTACCATCACATTAAACCTTAGAACCATTTTTCAATAGGAATAGACCTGAAATATCTGACAGTGAGAAGGTACTAAGCATACAGACATTATAGATCCAAAAGATATTTTAGATGAGAGGATAATATAATATTTTTCCCGCAAAAAGATGTTTGAATATTTATGTGGCAGAAAAAATAATTATAGTCTCATAGAAATCATTCTTATATAAAAGACATTCCATTATAAATAATGAAAACTCATAAGAAATCAAGATAATGAAATTTAAGTTATGTGCTAAAAGATAGAAACATAAGAGTATCTAAGTACAATATACAAGTTGATATGAATACTTCAACTTTTAATGAAGTCGGAGTCAAAGACATGCATACAACTCTTCACTATATAGAAGTCGCAGTGAGACATTGGATTGACAAAAGACTTCGACTTGTTAAGAGTCGGAGTGATGTAAACTTGTTCATCAATTGATGTCATACTTCGAATTTTAAGAAGTCGGAGTTGCCAGCAATAGATAATATCTTCGAATTTATGGAGTCGGAGTAGGTACAAAACAACAAGACTTCGCTTATCTGGAGTCGGAGTAGTCTGACTTCGACTTTTAAGGAGTCAGAGTAAGGTCAGTATAAAGACTTCGACTTTTGGGGTCGGAGTCAAGCCATACTTCGACTTCTCCGGAGTCGGAGTACTGCCAGTTTGTTCTTCAATCGAGCAGTACTTCGACTTTTCTAGAGTCGAGTCAGAGTCGGAGTCAGTGTGATATACTAATATTTGTGGACTTAGAGAAATTTTCGTTCTAGTGTTGATACTTAGCTTTTGGGTTCACATAAATTTTGTCTAAGATATATACAGTAATATATATGAAAAGCATTTGTATTTGCATATAATTTTCATAAATGGTATAAAAAGATATTTAAAAGGTTTTGTCATAGTAAAAGCATTATGATAAATGTGTAGCAATATTTTAGGGATAGTTGCTCAACAATCTCCCCCTTTTTGTTAATGACAATTTTAAATAGTCAGTGAGAAATATTATTTTTTGAATTGATCCTGTTTACTCTAAAATTGTTTTCTCTCTTATTCTCCCCCCTTTCTAATAAAATTTTGTTTACATATACCATCTCCCCCTTTATGACATTAACAGAAAGGATAAGATATACACATGGAGAGAAAGATAGATACAGACACAGAAATGTGCACAAATAGATCTATGTTGATTTCTATAAGGTACAATTTACATGATGAAGTGAAATTAGAACTAGGAAGATAGAGAGGAGGAGGGATTTGAGCAAAGAAGGGCTGAAGAAGATCCCATAACTTTTGCTCATTATCAAGAAAGAAATTGTAAATTATCACTATCTATATTGTAGGAGGGACCTACAGAGGGGATTTCCTATATGATTTTACAAGGCGGCGATGATACCACTGGATTCTTCTATGGTAATTATGACCTTCTAGCTTCTCCTAAGGGGAACAAACTTGCCCGGTGCAAGAAATCATGAACAGTTAAATTCCAGTAAGTCCCTTGGATGTGCTGTCCTTGGCTTGATAGTAAATGATATCCTTTGAGTCCATTTCTGAACACAAGTTCCAAAGTGTGTCATAGGTTTGAGGAGATACGTAATGGTGATAACTTAAGTCTCTGACACTCTGCACTGTCTTTCGGATATGCTGCTGCCCATTGGTCATCGTTCAGTCTCTCAGACTCTGCAAAGCTATGCTGAAAGTCATTCATATGTTGAGAATTCTTAGGAGCTTGCATCATGGCAAATCTATGGAAGGACAGCTTGATATTGGTATTTAACTCTGAATTTGACAGCTATCCTGACATGCCTATTGAGGACAATCTGAGCAAACTGCTTCCTAGAAGAAATGGCACCTACTAGACTGGGATGCGTCCAGCGGGCAATCCATGGTCATTGTAGGTGTGATTGTCTATTACCCTGAAGTAACATCCGCCATTGGCCTTTGTTGACATATGGCAGGCCTAATCTGAACCTATCTTCATTGAAAACTTTCATTCTTGTGAAGCTAACTTGAAGCTCTCTAAGGAGTTACCAAATAGG
>JACBKR010000466.1:0-51629 GCA_014218235.1 Colocasia esculenta
TGTGTTTTCGGGCTCCACATGACTTATAAGTTTTGTTCCGGGAGGCACTAGTGTCGAAACTACTTGGGCTAGTGTCAACACGCTGTCCCAAAACAGCCCAGAAGGTGTTTTGGGAAGGCCTCTAGTGTCGACACTACTTGGGCTAGTGTCGACACACTGTCCCAGCTTGGCCAGAAGGTGTTCTGGGAACTGTCTCTAGTGTCGACACTACCTGGACTAGTGTTGACACTACTTGACCTTTTTGCCTTGTATTTGAGGCACTGTGTCGACACCACTTGGACTAGTGTCGACACTACTTGACCAGTTTTGCATTATTTTGTCTTGTGTTTGAAGCACTGTGTCGACACCAGTCAGGGGTGTGTCGACACTACCCTTACAAGATCTTGCATATTTTTGGGTCTGATCATTTCATGATCTCTACAAGCAAGTGCATGATGTTATATAGTATGCATGGACCTAAAATAAATCAACCCATTAAAGAAAATGGTAATGATACGAATATGATTCTAATGTGTAATTTTGATTGTCCTTATGTTCATTGGATTATCTTGTGATCTTGCTTATTGTCAATTGATAAGATAAGAATATGATATGAATGTGGGGATGAATACATGTTAGTATGGACTTGCTAGTGGTGTTAAGGCCATGATTTGCATATGAGTTACAATAGTTACATGCTTTCCGGTGTTCAATTAATTATTTGTCATATGCATACATGCTAGGAAAGATCCGTGACGCATCACTTACACTTTTGCACGAATAGGCACACCCTTCTTGGGAAATTGAGAGCACATGTTCTGCATATGATTTGTCTTTTGAAACACCCTCATGTCAAGACATTAATGAATTATGAAACATAAGATACGTCGTTATCCTGCCTTGTTCTCTTGAGCTGTTTGTCATACCTTGACTCTATGAATGATCATGTTTCTTTTTACTATGATCTTGCCATTGAAACTCTGTGGCCATAATGTGAATATGTTTGTTCGGCACAACGTGGGACTCCGGTCCAAATTTGACTAATGCCTGTGCAATAAGGGCTCTGTCTGGTCCTGGGGAGGAGCACCCCAACGTACTTTTTAACCGCGGGAGTATGGACTTGTGGTGCGTGGCATGGCACTGATACGATTTGCAAGATTTGTGTGAATGTGCCTTTGTGTGAATGATAAGTCTGATTTGATATGATATGATTTGATATGATACGTCTGATCATGTGAACACATGATATCTATCTGAATATGGCCAATCTCTTTCGATATGATTCTATTCTTGAAATATCTGTCCATTGTATATGAAATTCGACATTTGTTCTGATATGATATCCGTTCTGCTCTGTTATTCAACTTGTTAGAAAAGCATGCATTGTCATCATATTCATATCATATCTGCCTATTTAAAATGTTAATCATGTATATTAGTGCCGCACATATTGAGATGTAAATCCTACTGAGCTAGTTCGCTCACCCCTATCATCCTGCCCTTTTTCAGGTAGTGATGAGAACCAGTGGAGTCAGATGGGACAGGGCAAGAGTGACGAGCACCTGTCATATGAATAGTTGTCAGTTTTAAATAGAAATTGAGTAGTCGATGTATTAGAGAAACGTTGTTATTTGATTAAAACCTTTTCGTTCATTCTTTCTATGTGAGGTTGTATCTAGTTGAATGGAATGAATAAAGTATACTTTTGGTGACCATATTATAGTCTCGAATGTGTTGTTATATTCAATATGACTCTGCGCTATTCAACTGTGATACGCCTGTTTGTATCGTTCACGTCCCCCGGTATTTATTCCGCTGCTAAATATCGGGGCGTGACACCTATTCTTCAGTTTTCACACAAAAATCTTCCTAAAACCCTACTTCTATTCAATTCACCCTCTGCTATCATGTAAACTATCAAGGAATCACATACACATATTGTTTCATGGTTTCCATGCTTCAATCCATTCAAATAAAGTAAAGAAACAGAAGAATCTCCCTACCAACGTGAAGAACCTAAAGAACGAAGCTCGATCGATGCTTTCTACGCACTGGGCGACCTCCTCGCGTGGAAACCATGCCGAACCAGCCACCTGCATGTCGAAATCACCAAAAATGCCAGCAAAACCTCTTCCTCTCACCAGACAGAGCTTCTCCTGCTCTGTTTGTGTGAGGCCCCCGAATTTTATGCAATCAATACTATTTATTTTGCGTATGTAATATATTTAATCTTGTGCATATTATAACTATTTACTTACTTATGTGCATGTGTATAAATATATGTTATTCTTGTGCGTATATTATATTTATGTATTTCTGTGCATGGTGTATTTAATAATATACTGCATATAGTATGTATTATATTGTGTATGTGTGTTTATTTAATCATTTCTATGTTCTGGCCGAAATTCTTTTTAACGTCAATATCACTTTACGTTAAGAGTGAATAGACGGCCACAGTTGTGCCGTTTACGGTCTTCTGGCGTCAACATCAATGGACGTTGACTATTGGTCAAGGACAGTAAACTGGACGTCTATTTCTCCAGTTGTGTTGCGTTTTCAGATCTGAAAACAAAAGTGGTTTTTTTGGGCTCTTGATTAGGAAACCTATCTAACGGTAGGAAGCCCTAATGCTAGGCGCACCCCAACCCTTAAACCTATAAAATCTAGTGTTTTTGGTCGGATTTAGACCTTTGGGTAGAGAGAAACCCTAGAGTTCGTTTGTGAGAAAACTTGATTTTGGGAGAGCTGGATCCGTTGATTGGAGGAGTCTTCTGGCGACCTACTGCAACTGGGAGATACTCCAAACATTGAGGAAGCTTCCCCAACTCCGGAGGATCGATCTACATCAGCGGATCTGGGAGGAGAACATCACCTTCTTGGCATTGGCTGAGGAGGGCTTCTTCGACCAATTCATCATTTTTAGATTTATTTGCGAGCAAGTAACTTATTGGTTCACTCCATAGACTTATCCTTTAGGGTTTTAACAATTTTATGAATTTTTAAATCATGTCTTGGACCCCTCAATTCACCTGTTTTCTGTGTTTGGTCTGCACTGTGTGTAGACAGGAGGTAGACGACCACTTGTTGCTACCGATTCTTGTGTTGATGGCGGACGATCCTGCCGTTATTCATTCTGACGGCAATAACCTTGCCGTTAAGTTCAGATGTTTTTTGCAAAAACACATGTTAATCCTTGTACTATGATTTTCACTTGTTTGATGGTTTGTGCATATTATGAAAACCAAGGTTTGTCAAGCATGGTCTGTTGGTCATATCATGAGGATCTGCCAAATTTTTAGCATGATATTAATTAGAGTAATTTTGTTATTAGAGAATAAGTATGTTTTGACTGTGGTTAATTCTGATTAAATAGTTTTGTTGCATGTTATGGATTAGATAATTATCATGATCTTAGAATGACTGTTCTCTGGTTTTGGACCCAGTTGGACCGACTTCTTACTGTCTACCATACCTAAACGAATAATCTTGTTAAATTACATGTAATCTTTGTTAATTATTAAAAATAGTGTTACTGCTCCGAAATTGTGAAAAATTACATATATGTTCCCTGTGATATATGTAAACTATGGTTAAAATTTTATAGAATTCTGAGTACTGTCAAATTGCTAGTAATTTCTGAAGTTTTATGTACCATGTTTGAAATAGATTTCATTTATGTGTAAAAGTGTGTTTAGCATCATGTTTAGCTTATGTTAATTCTTGTTTATGATTGATCTGAGAATATGAATGTGATAAGTTTATGTTCCATGATATATGTGTGTGCATGTGCATGGGAAGTGAGAGAACAAGTGGCATGTATGTGCAAAGATGTGTTAATGTGACAAGATAAATTAATTGTGCCGATAAGACACTTCCACCCTAGATTGATTGGAACTGTACTGTAGTAGTGCCCCTACGAGAAAGCTCAAATGTGTTACGTGATACCCAAGGCAAGGGTCTTGTGAAATCCTAGAGGTGGACAAGTTCCACTGGTAATGGTGGGGAGGGTTTCCCCCAGTTCTGCAGTGACCAAGACTTGATCACTTTGCCTAGTGATTAAGTACATGTAATGTACGTGTATGTGTTAAGTGATCTGTCTAGTGGTGGTTTGAGCTGTGTCTTGTCAACGGGTAAAAGTGAATGTGTGTAAAGTGTGTAAATGATGTGACATGTGAATGTGGAACTTGGTAAGTGCAAATGATGTGATTCGTGATACGTGAATGTGTAAGTGAAACCGTGTGAAATTGTGTGAAAGTGAAAGTGTGATAATGTGAAAGTATGTGTATGTGAAAGCCAAGGTAAAAGTGCATGTGTGCATATCATGAGAAAATAATGCATGTGTTAAGGTGAATATCGTTGATTTTGATATCATGTTTAGTAACACGTGTAAGTGTATGTTATCCTATCCATGAATTAGAGTTACTTGATGTGCATGTGCTTAGTATCATGTTGTAATTTAAATAATAGCCATGTGTTAGTGTTATGTGAGAGTAAAATATGAAAGCATGTGATTTTATGATTGTACTTATGTTAATGACACCATGTTATTAGTATCCATGTTTATATTTATTGTTTCACATGTGTTAATATAGTTTTACTTAATAAATTCCATGTTTATTATCCATGTTTTAGAATAAGCATGTGTTAGTTAATTGTTAGAAAGCATGTGTGATAAGTATATGAGTTGAAGTTTTAAGTTACTTGCTGAGTCTATTGTGTAGACTGACCCTTGCTAAACATTTTAGGAGATTTAGAAGCTGAGGAGTTAGCAAGATCTGACGAGGAGCGTGGAGAATAAATTGAAGACTTGTAATTTATTTCCTAGTATGTAATGCATTGTAATTTGAACTTTGGTTATATGTACTTGGAATTGGCTATATGTTTAGTGGACATTGTGATTATGTTATTTCTTTCTTGGACTATATAGACTGTGGTATGTGGATCAATTATTGATGGAATAAGATTTATTTAAATTCCATTGCAATATTCCTTTCCATTCACGTATATCTTAGCTCATATGAATATCGTTGGGGTTTCTCCCCTGTAGCTGCTTGCTCTCATCCGATGTAAATTGGTGTAACCGTACCATGGAAGTGGGTCGTTACAGAGATGGTATCAGAGCTATAGGGTTGAGATTATACATGAATAGCCATCAACAAATTCACATCTCTAAGTCTTTGTAGTGGATAGCCAAATCCAAGGAATAATTAAGATAGGACTAGAAAAGTGATAAGATGAAGGCATGATAATGTGCTAGCTGTAGTGATAAATGGAACTTGACTTGGTGTTTATTTTGCAGGCTATGTCGGGAAGGACTCGACGTTCGAGTGTGCCTGTCCAGGATGAAGAACCAAGGAGGACTGCAAGTGAGCAGTAGCAAGTACCAGCGGCTTAAGGACCACCTGCGCCACCCCCGCCACCGTTGGTTGTGTAAGGCCCTCGAATTTGTTTGTCATTTTATTCTATTTTATGTGAATTCATGTTTGTGTGTAACTTGTATATGCATATGTAGATATCTATGTACAATATTAGCTAGTGATACTTATGTGTGCATGTGTGTAAATAGGTTATAAATATTGTATGTTTGCATGTCTGATGGTGTGTATACTATATATATATATATTATATATATATATTATATATACATCGTACGCATGGTTTCTGCATGTTTTTAAGTTCTGGCCGAAGGGCCAATTGGCGTCAAGATGTTGGACGTCCATGATAGTCAACGTCCATATCGTTGGACGTTAATACTTAAATAAATGGCCATCGATGTGGACGTTAATATCACTGACATGAATGTGTTGTAGACCCCGAAATTCCGGGCGCAAGCAAGCCCAGCCATTGGGGAGATGTCCCTAACGGCTATCAGCCTTCACATCACCCTGCGTGATGTCCCACCCCATTCTCCTATAAACTAAACCCTTTGCAACCTGCAAGGACTTCTCTTGGCCTTTACAAGAGGAAGAAAACCCTAGCTTGAACTGGTGGAGAGCTGGACTTTGCATGCTTTGATCCAGCGTTTTGGAGCTTCATCCGAGGAGGCTTCCCCGACCACAGACTGGAAGCACCAACCCCACAGAACCCGGAGGAGAGCTCTTTTGGAGACTTCTTGAAACTGCCCCAGGAGAGCTTCAACGACACCTTTGATCCCTTTGGAGTTTTTTTTAAGAGGCAAGTAACTCATCCACTTTGTCCATGTAGGTGTCTAGTAGGGTTTTATTATTTTTTATGAGATTCTATCGTGTCCTGGATCCCCCCCAATTCTGCTTCTTTTGGAGCTCGGTCTGTATTTTTGCACAGACCTGAACTTGACAGCAAGATCCCTTGCTGTCAAGATCTTCATTAACGGCCAACGATGAAGCCGTTAAGCTCCTTTAACGGCCAAACTATGTCGTTAAGTTCTTCAGGACAGAACAGTGAGTTTTTTTTTTCCTTTATATGATATTTTCGAAAGATTTCGCATGAGATATATTGTAAACGTATATTTATGTAATATGAATGGTGGAATGTGTGGTGAGACTCTTATGAATTTCTGTAAATGGCATGAATGGTTTTATTTATGAAATGCATGTATGACAAAACCTTGATCATGTTAGTTACTATTGCGTAATTCATAGGAGCTTGAATGCCATAATTTTGTTAGACCATGAGTAGGTATTTCAGTCTATGTTCTGAAATTTTGGGAAATTTTCCATGCTAAGGTGATTTATTGCAATTTCTTTTTTAGAAATAGAAAACATGCGTAGGTTTTGTAAAATTTACAGTAAATTGTGTGTTGTGCAATAAATCCGAGGGAAATTTCTGTGACAATGTGTATGTTAGGTTCAGGGCTGTGAACTGTCAAATCTGATATTCATGTTATGTTCCATGTTAAATTGAATTATGAATAGCATGAGACTGAATGTTCTAATTTCTGTAAATATATGATAACTCAGAAAAATCTGGAAATTTGCATGTGAGGTCATGAACCTGCAAATAGTGTGTGGCTAAAATTCATGTTATTTTGATAACTGTGGAGTGCTCTATAAAATTTCCATGCGAAAACAAGTGTTCAACGCATGCTAATATGAACATGGTTGATTATATATGTTTCAACCTGATTAGTGTAAGGTACTGAATGTTTGATTTCTGTGTCAACAGTAGTATCATGATAGGAAAACAGAGCCATGTGTAAGTGAGAGAAAATGTAAAGACATGTGTCTATCATGTGTGTTGTAAAATCGGAATGTGTAATGTGTAAGAATGTGCCATGTGTGGCACTGGCTTCCATAGAGGGCCGTGGAACCGTACCATGGAAAGTCCCCATGGAAGGTTCAATGTGTTAAGATCCTAAGGCATTAGGATTAAATCCTGGAGGTGCACAAGTACTACTGGTTAGGGTGGAGACTTGTTCTCCCCGTCTACGTAGTCCAAGAGTCGTCACTGTGTTGCCTAGGTGGCGTCTATGTGTTATGTGTTATTGATGTGTCCTTCTAAGGTGGTTTGGACTATGTGTCACGCACTAAATTGTGAATGTGTGTGAATATGTGAAATGGAGTAATAATGTGTAAATGTGAATGTGAATATGTGAAATGTGAATGTGAATATGTGGAATTGAATGTGATATGGTAAATTGTGTATGTGATATGGTAAATGTGCAATGTGTAAAAAGAGAACTATGTGAATGAGTAATTGTGCAAACATGTGAAACCAATGCGTTAGATTGTGAAATTGTGATCCATGATATGTTAATGTGAAATAATGTTATAACAGCAACCTAATGTGTTGATGATGTTTTATAGGTGTAAAAATGTGTAGAATCCATGATAGGAGTATGTCTCAATTATGTGTGAACAAATCCATGTTAATTGTTACATGTTGTAGTATAATCGGGATGTAGCTCTCATGCGAAGGGGTGTGAATTGCTAAATCCATGTCAAAACAGCAACCTTAAAGTGTATGAAATGATAGTGTGCATGTGCAAGAATGTGTAGGAAACCATGACAGGAATGTTTCCTTTTATGCATGTGAGAATCCCTGTTAGTTGCTATCATGTTGTAGCTTAATGTGATTGAATGAGTAGTAAGCATGTGATAGGATATTTATTTTGGAATGTCTTAAGTCATGTACCATATGTTTTTAAATTTGTAGAAATACCATGATAGGTTGTCTCTTATCAATGTTCAAGCATTCTATATGTTTTGCTTCGTGAATTGGAATGTAGAACCTACTGTGATGTATGCATGAATGATGTGTATGAGTTATTTGCTGAGTCTTTTAGACTCACTCCTTGCTTCGGCGTACAGGTTTAGTTGGTGACCCGACACCTTTGGGGAGACAGTGGAGAGTGACTCCGAGCGTGGCGAGTAGCTTGGTGGAGTCGACGTTGTGACTTTTGCATTCATAGTACGTATGAGCATTGTAATAGAACTATTATGTAATTGTGGACAGCTATGTAATCTGATTTTAGTATTTTATTTATGTGGACTTTAGTTCTCTTAAAAATTGTTATTTGAACCATGTATGTTAAATGTGGATGATGAAATGAAATGACAAGTAGTTCTTTTACTTCCGCTACTCTGTATCTATATTTATGAGCATCTCAGCCATGTGTACTAGTGTTTGGTAAATGTCCCACTGTGACGGGACTCACTATACTGACGTGGATTGGTATAATCGTACCGGTATAAGGAGGGTCGTCGCAGAGATTGGTATCAGAGAAACCGTTGAGATTGCACAGATGAATATATATATATAGTCATCATCCCCATTACATGCTAAGTCTACATAGGAATGTCCACATGTGTAGAAAACATTAATAATGATTGGAAATAGATATAGAAAATGGTTAGGAAATTAAATAGTGTAGCTCTAATGGTGGCTGAAATTTATTGCAGCCATGGCTTCGAGAGGTAGACGTGGTGGTGTGCCTGCTCGTGAGGGCGAGCAGAGGCGTTGAGGAGCAGGCCCCGGCACCACAGGTCCTGTACTTCCCCCACCACCGCCTGTGGATTAGTGTTTTCATGCAAGGTTTGGTGCAGGCCATGCAGACGCAGGCCCACACCCAGGCTGCACTCCAGCTCAGTTGGAGGCTCAGGTTAGCATAATCAATCAAAGTGTAGTCTGTTTTATTTAATTGTATGATGTTATGTTGAATGTGTATTATTTGTTGTTTGATGTAGCAGGCTCAAGTTCCAGCTCAGGACCATGGTGGACCTTCCATCATGGAAAGATTCAAGATGATGCTGCCACCCTCTTTTAAGGGGGAGAGCGATCTGTACTAGCAGAAAGCTGGATGAGGGAGATCGAGAAGATCTTCCGGCTATTAGGTGTGCGACGATGATAAGGTTACTTTAGCCACCTATATGCTACAGGTATGTGCTAGTTTTATTTGTTTATATCCCCTGTTAAGTTGAAGTTGTTTAGTTGGTGCTTATGAAGGTTATGTTGCAGAAGAGAGATGATGTGTGGTGGGCTTCATTACTGCGTACCCGGTTCGATGGACGGCGCTATTGAGGTTGCTTAGGACGATTTCGTGAGGCTCTTTCGGGCCAAATTCATCCCCGAGCATATCCAGGAGGAGATGGAGCAGGAGTTCCTCTCCTTGACTCAAGGCTCCATGACCGTGCTCGAGTATGAGGCCAGGTTTGCAGAATTATCTAAATATGCACCTCATATCGTGACAGATGAGCGCAGGAAAGCAAAGAAGTTCGTGATGGGCCTGAAGCCATCACTGAGGACGAGGCTAGTGGCGTTTGACCATCGTACCTTGGACGAGGCACTTAGTGCTGCTTGTAGGCAGGAGGGGAGATGGAGCAGTATCTTGAGGAGAGAAGGCTTCGCAGAGAGGCCTGCAGCTACTTTCCAGCGGCAGGACAAGAAGAAAGCAGTGTACCAGCACCGCAGCATCCGTAACAACCAGCAGTGCACAGGTACCTTCTCAACGTTTCCCTGGTTGTGAAGGAGTGTCCCCATTGGGAAGACACATGGTGGTACGGAGTGTTGGATGATTGCGGGAAATGCTTGAAGTGCGGAAGCAGCGACCACAAGATCAAGGATTGTCCGAGACTTCAGCAGGGAGTCCAGCACGGAGCGCCAGCCCAGCAGCGGTAGCAGCAGCAGCGCCAGCTACAGGAAGACCAGGAAGGCCTCGAGCCCCAGCTCGAGTGTTTGCTCTAGCACGAGAGGATGCCGAGCAGGCGGAGCATGTCACCGAAGGTACGGTTTTACTTCTAGGTGTGCACGCTCGGGTTTTGTTTGATACGGGTGCCACTCACTCGTTCATTTCCGAGCGGCGCTAGGCAGTTAGCTCTAGAGTCAGCCATAGAGTCTGAGGAGTTTAAGGTCCCTTTGTCTGTACACACACCCTGCGGGTACGGTATCGACTAGGAAGTGCATTCCGTCGTTACCTGTGTGCATTGAAGATAGAGTCCTAGAAGGGTGTTTCTTCTTGCTAAAGATGAAGGACTATGATGCTATTCTTGGTCTGGATTGGCTAAAGGAGCACTATGCGTTAGTAGATTGTCGTGGGAAGAGGATGTTTTCCGCATTCCTAGTGAGGACGAGTTCTCTCATCCCTTGCCAAGGAACTTGTGGGAAAGTTAGTCATCTCTGCCATGAAGGCGATGCGCATGGTAAACAAGGTTGTGACACTTTTCTTGCCAGCGTGGTGTTAGTACCTGAGGCTGATGAGTCACCTACTCTTGCAATGATCGAGTAGTGCAGGATTTTCCAGATGTTTTTCCCGATGATTTATCTGGATTGCCACCAGATAGAGAGATAGAGTTCACCATAGAGTTGCTTCCGGGCACCTTTCCTATCTCAAAGGCTTCATATCGGATGGCACCTGGGAAGTTAGCCGAGTTAAGGAGGCAGTTGCAAGAGTTGCTAGATAAGGGATTTATTCACCCTAGTGTTTCCCCTTGGGGCGCACCTGTCTTATTTGTAAAGAAGAAGGATGGATCACTTAGGTATGCATCGATTATAGAAGCTAAACCAAGTGACAGTAAAGAACAGGTATCCTTTGCCTCGCATTGATGATTTGTTTGACCAGTTGCAAGATGCATCAGTCTTTTCTAAGATTGATTTGCGATCTAGTTATCATCAGTTGAGGATTCAGAGTGAGGATGTTCCAAGACGGCATTTAGAACCCGTTATGGACATTATGAGTTTTTGGTTCTTCCTTTTGGATTGACCAACGCCCCTGCAGCGCTTCATGGATCTCATGACAGGGTGTTTAGGCCGTATTTAGATAGCTTTGTTGTAGTGTTCATTGATGATGTGCTGGTCTACTCTCCGGATGAGGCCACACACCGTCAGTATTTGAGAGTAGTATTAGAGGTTCCTCGTGAGCATAAGCTGTTTGCTAATTCAGCAAATGCGATTTCTAGTTGTGCGAGGTCATTTCCTCAGGCATGTTATCTCCGGTGCTGGTGTAGCTGTTGACCCAGCAAAGGTCCAGGCAGTTATGGATTGGGAGATTCCCAAGACCCCTTCGGAGATTCGTAGTTTTCTTGGTTTGGCTGGTTACTATCGGCGATTTATTGAGGGATTTTCATCCATCGCCGCCCCATTGACTCAGCTCACCAGAAAGGGAGTGAGGTTTGTCTGGTCCGAGAAATGTGAGAGTAGTTTTCAATTGTTGAAGACTAAGCTCACGCAGCTCCGGTGTTAGTCTTGCCGAGTGGTGTAGAGGGTTTTGCTCTCTACACGGATGCGTCTCGGATTGGCTTAGGTTGTGTGCTAATGCAGCAACGAAGGGTATGGCATATGCTTCTCGTCAGTTGAAGGAGCATGAGAAGAACTATCCGACTCATGATTTGGAGCTTGCAGCAGTGGTTCATGCACTAAAGATCTGGAGACACTATCTTTATGATGTCAGATTAAGGTGTTTACCGACCACGAGAGCTTGAAGTATCTTTCCTCCCAAAAGGAATTAAACCTGAGGCAGAGAAGATGGATTGAGTTCTTGAAGGACTATGACTTCGCGACCTTCAGTATCACCCTGGGAAGGCGAATGTCGTAGCTGATGCCCTGAGTAGGAAGAGGCCATCTCTCCAGTAGACTAGAAGATGTTGGAGGATGCTCTTGCGCGTTGACTGAGTTAGAGCCATCATTGTGTCAGGCTTTCGTAGCTCAGCTATCCCTTAGATCCTAGTGTTGGATGAGGTGATCGAGCAGCAGAAAGCCGACCCTAGACTCCTAGAGCTCGTGGGCAAGGCAGGCATTGTTCGGATGAGGACGGTGTGATTGGTTTCATCACCATTTCTGTGTCCCTGATTTGGTAGATGTCCGTAAGCATGTGTTAGCAGAAGCTCACAAGTCGAGATTCTCTATTCATCCGGGTAACACTAAGATGTACCAGGATTTGAAGAGGTCATTTTGGTGGTCTGGAATGAAGAGGGATATGGCAGATTATGTATCCAGGTGTTTAGTATGCCAGCAAGTGAAGGCTGAGCGACAGCGACCATCGGCCTTATGCAAAGGATGGAGATCCCAGTATGGAAGTGGGAAGCTGTCACTTGGACTTTGTTTCGGGTTGCCTCGATCTAGAAGGGGCAATGACTCGATTTGGGTAGTTGTAGATAGATTCTCAAAGACTGCGCATTTTCTACCTATGAAGAAGAAGCAGTCGGTTGAGAGTTTAGCTAGATTGTATGTTAGTAGTGTGGTTAGATTGGATGGTGTGCCAAAGTCGATCATTTCGGATCGAGATCCGAGATTTACTTCAAGATGTGGAAGGGTCTTTAGGATGCATTAGGTTCGGAGCTGAAGCTCAGTTCGGCATTTCATCCCCAGACAGATGGGCAGCTTGAGAGGACTATCCAGACGCTCGAGGATATGTTGATAGCGTGTGTGCTAGATTGGAAGGATAACTGGGAGCGTCATCTACCTTTAGTGGAGTTCGCATACAACAACAACTTTCATGCGAGCATTGGTATGGCTCCATTTGAGGCGTTGTATGGAAGGCCCTGTAGATCTCCTTGTGTTGGGAGGAGACAGGCGATAGGCAGTTGATCGGTCCGGAGTTAGTTCAGGAGACTTCGGATAAGATTCAGTTGATTAGGAAGAGGCTTGTTGCGGCGTAGGGTAGGCAGAAGAGCTATGCCGACAATAGGAGGAAAGATCTAGAGTTCGAGGTAGGTGAGTATGTCTTTTGAAGATTTCACCTACTCGAGGTGTTGTCAGGTTTGGCAGGCATAGCAAGTTAAGCCCTAAGTTCATTGGCCCATATGAGATTCTCAGACGATTGGGTAGCGTGGCATATGAGCTAGCTTTACCCCCAGCTTTAGCTAGTGTTCATCCTGTTTTCCACGTTTCTATGCTCAGGAAGTATGTCCGAGATCCATCTCATGTGATTAGTCACGAGCCAATGGAAATTCAGCCAGATCTATCGTATGTGGAGCAACCAGTGGCTATTCTTGACCGGAAGGTTCAGCATCTCTGGAACAAGAGTATTGTGTCGGTGAATGTTCTATGGAGGAACTACTCGCGAGAGGAGGCTACTTGGAGCTTGAGGATGCGATGAAGAAGAAGTATCCCATTTGTTTGAGTAAGTTTTCTTAAACTTCGAGGACGAAGTTTCCTTAAGGGGGAGAGGGGTAAGGCCCTCGAATTTGTTTGTCATTTTATTCTATTTTATGTGAATTCATGTTTGTGTGTAACTTGTATATGCATATGTAGATATCTATGTACAATATTAGCTAGTGATACTTGTGTGTGCATGTGTGTAAATAGGTTATAAATATTGTATGTTTGCATGTGTGATGGTGTGTATACTATACCATTTATATATATACATCGTACGCATGGTTTCTGCATGTTTTTAAGTTCTGGCCGAAGGGCCAATTGGCATCAAGATGTTGGACGTCCTGATAGTCAACGTCCATATCGTTGGACGTTAATACTTAAATAAATGGCCGTCGATGTGGACGTTAATATCACTGACATGCATGCGTTGCAGACCCCGAAATTCTTGGGGCAAGCAAGCCCAGCCATTGGGGAGATGTCCCCAACGGCTATCAGGCCTTCACATCACCCTACGTGATGTCCCAATCCATTCTCCTATAAACTAAACCCTTTACAACCTGCAAGGACTTCTCTTGGCCTTTTACAAGAGGAGAGAAAACCCTAGCTCAAACTGGTGAAGAGCTGGACTTTGCATGCTTTGATCCGGCGGTTTGGAGCTTCATCTAGCGATCTACAGCAACTAAAAGCTAGCTTGGACATAGGAGGAGGCTTCCCGACCACGGACTGGAAGCTACAACACCACAGAACCCGGAGGAGAGTTCTTTTGGAGGCTTCTTGGGACAGCCAAGGAGAGCTTCAACGACACCTTTGATCCCTTTGGAGGTTTATTAAGAGGCAAGTAACCCATCCACTTCGTCCATGTAGGAGTCTAGTAGGGTTAGATCCCCCCAATTCTGCTTCTTTTGGAGCTCGGGTCTGTATTTTTGCACAGACCTGAACTTGACGGCAAGATCCATTGCCATTAAGATCTTCAATTAACGGCCAAAAATGATGCCGTTAAGCTCCTTTAACGGCCAAACTATGTCGTTAAGTTCTTCAGGACAGAACAGTGAGTTGTTCTTCCTTCTATATGAATAATTTCTGAAAGATTTCGCATGAGGATATATTGTAAACGTATATGTTATGTAATATGAATGGTGGAATGTGTGGTGAGACTCTTATGAATTTTTGTAAATGGCATGAATGGTTTTAATTATGAAAATGCATGTATGACAAAACCTTGATAATGTTAGTTACTGTTGAGTAATTCATAAGGAGCTTGAATGCCATAATTTTGTTAGACCATGAGTAGGTATTTCAGTCTATGTTCTGAAATTTCGGAAAACTTTCCATGCTCAGGTGATTTATTGCAATTTCTGTTTTGGAAATAGAAAACATGCGTAGGTTTTGTAAAATTTATAGTAAATTGTGTGTTGTGCAATAAATCCGAGGGAAATTCTTGTGACAATGTGTATGTCAGGTTTAGGGCTGTGAACTGTCAAATCTGATATTCATGTTATGTTCCATGTTAAATTGAATTATGAATAGCATGAGACTGAATGTTCTAATTTCTGTAAATATATGATAACTCAAAAAATCTGGAAATTTGCATGTGAGGTCATGAACCTGCAAATAGTATGTGGTTAAAATTTCATGTTATTTGGATAACTGTGGAGTGCTCTATAAAATTTCCATGCGAAAAGAGTGTTCAACGCATGCTAATATGAACATGGTTGATTATATATGTTTCAACCTGATTAGTGTAAGGTACTGAATGCTTGATTTCTATCAACAGTAGTATCATGAATAGGAAAATAGAGCCATGTGTATAAGTGAGAGAATGTAAAAACATGTTTATATCATGTGTAATATGTGTGTAAAAATCGGAATGTGTAATGTGTAAGAATGTGCCATGTGTCACACTGCTTCCATAGAGGGCCGTGGAACCGTACCATGGAAAAGTCCCCATGGGAAGGTTCAATGTGTTAAGATCCTAAGGGCATTAGGATGAAATCCTGGAGGTGGACAAGTACCACTGGTTAGGGTGGAGACTTGTTCTCCCGGTCTGCGCAGTCCAAGAGTTGTCACTGTGTTGCCTAGGTGGCGTCTATGTGTTATGTGTATATGATGTGTCCTTCTAATGGTGGTTTGGACTATGTGTCACGGCACTAAATTGTGAAATGTGAATGTGAATATATGAAATGTGAATGTGAATATGTGTAAATGTGAATGTGAATATGTGTAAATTGTGTAATGTGAATATGTGTAAATGTGCAATGTGTAGAAAGAGAACTATGTGAATGAGTAATTGTGCAAACATGTGAAACCAATGTGTTAGATTGTGAAATTGTGATCCATGATATGTTAATGTGAAATAATGTTATAGCAGCAACCTAATGTGTTTATGATGATGTTTTATAGGTGTAGAAATGTGTAGAATCCATGATAGGAGTATGTCTCAATTATGTGTGAACAAATCCATGTTAAATTGTTAACATGTTGTAGTATAATCAGGAGTGTAGCTCTCATGCGAAGGGATGTGAATTGCTAAATCCATGTCAAAACAGCAACCTTAAAGTGTGCATGTGCAAGAATGTGTAGAAACCATGATCGGAATGATTCCTTTTATGCATGTGAGAATCCCATGTTAGTTGCTATCATGTTGTAGCTTAATGTGATTGAATGAGTAGTAAGCATGTGATAGGATGTTTATTTTGGAATGTCTTAAGTCATGTACCATATGTTTTAAATTTTGTAGAAATACCATGATAGGTTGTCTCGTATCAATGTTCAAGCATGCTATATGTTTTGCTTCGTGAATTGGAATGTAGAACCCACTGTGATGTATGCATGAATGATGTGTATGGAGTTATTTGCTGAGTCTTTTAGACTCACTCCTTGCTTCGGCGTACAGGTTAGTTGGTGACCCGACATCTTTGGAGGAGACAGTGGAGAGTGACTACGAGCGTGGCGAGTAGCTTGGTGGAGTCGACGTTGTGACTTTTGCTTTCATAGTACGTAATGAGGCATTGTAATAGAACTATTATGTAATTTTGGACAAGCTATGTAATCTGATTTTAGTATTTTATTTATGTGGACTTTAGTTCTCTTAAAAATTGTTATTTGAACTATGTATGTTAAATGTGGATCATGAAATGAAATGACAAGTAGTTCTTTTACTTCCGCTACTCTGTATCTATATTTATGAGCATCTCAGCCATGTGTACTAGTGTTGGGCAAATGTCCCACTGTGACGGGACTCACTATACCGACGTGGATTGGTATAATCGTACCGGTATAAGGCGGGTCGTCGCAGGTTGACTACGGCACGTTTATGCAAGGGCTTGTACAAGTGATGCAGACTCAAGTGCCGACGCAGGCAGCTCTTAAGACGCAGCTTCAGGGTCAAGTTCCACCACCAGCTCAGTAGGACCATGGTGTAGGAGGTGTATCGATCATGGAGAGGTTCAAGCGGATGGCTCCGCCTCATTTTAAGGGGGAGAGTCAGCCATTGGTTGCAGAGAGTTGTCTTAGAGAGATCAAGAAGATATTCAGAGCTATCATGTATGCAGAGGATGACAAGGTCAGCTTGGCGATGTACATGCTTCAGGAGCGAGCAGATGTGTGGTGGTCTTCTGTTCTTCGCACGCAGTTTGAGGGTTTGGAGTTGGAGGTGACTTGGGGAGAGTTCGTGAGGTTGTTCGAGGCTAATTTTGTTCCCGAGCATATACAAGACAAGATGGAGCAAGAATTCTTGACGTTGACTTAGGGTTCAATGACAGTTTTGGAGTATGAGGCTAGATTCGCGGAGTTGTCGAGGTATGCGCCGCACATAGTTGCTGATGAGTGGCGTAAGGTAAAGAAGTTTGTGATGGGGCTTAGACCATCATTGAGAGCCAGACTTGTAGCGTTTGACCATAGGTCTATGGATGGGCTCTTAGCGCGGTGTGCAGGCAGGAGAGTGAGATGGAGTTGTACCAGGAGGAGAAGAATGCTCGAATGAAGAGGTTACCAGAACCGTTCTAGTGGCAAAACAGGAAGATGAAGAAGCTCATGGAAGGTCAGAAATTGGCTACAGTATCAACAGAATCAGTTCACCAGTCAGTAGCTTCTGGAAGCAGCGAGAAGCCCGAGTGTGTACACTGCGGCAAGCGTCATGGCGGAGACTTGTGTTGGACAAGGACGGAAGATGTCTAAAGTGTGGCAGCAAGGATCATCAGATTAGAGAGTGTCCAAATCTAAAGAAGTTCATTCCACGAGATGTACTAGCAGCAAATAAGCCAACAGCAAGAACTCAATCACTGGCCAGAGTGTATGCATTGACTAGAGACGACACCGACGATGTCACCATAGCTACATGATCCAATCTTCGAGGACGAAGATCATTTTAAGGGGGAGAGGGTGTGAGGCCCCCTAATTTTATGCAATCAATAATTTTTATTTTTCGCATGTAATATATTTAATCTTGTGCATATTGTAACTATTTACTTACTTATGTGCATGTGTACAAATATATGTTATTCTTGTACGTATATTATATTTATGTGTTTTTGTGCATAGTGTATTTAAATAATATAGTGCATATAGTATGTATTTATATTGTGTATGTGTGTTTATTTAATCATTTCTGTGTTTTGGCCGAAATTCTTTTTAACGTCAATATCACTTGACGTTAAGAGTGAATAGACGGACACAGTTGTGCCGTTTACTGTCTTCTGGCGTCAACATCGATGGACGTTGATTGTTGGTCAACGGCAGTAAACTAGACGTCTATTTCTCCAGTTGTGTTGCATTTTCATATATGAAAACGGAAGCAGTTTTCACAGCTCTTGATTAAGAAACCTATCTAACGATAGGAAGCCCTAATGCTAGGCGCACCCCAACCCTAAACCTATAAAACCTAGTCTTTTTGGCCGGATTTAGACCTTTGGGAAGAGAGAAACCCTAGAGTTTGTGTGATACCCTGAATTTTCATTCTTTTATATTGTGTATGTGTATTTACTTGTTGTGTGTATAGCATGTGTATTCAATGTGCATATTACTATTTTTATACTTCTCATGAACATATACATGCATATATATATTATAATTTACGTGAGAATAGGCAATTAGCTAAATTGATGTATAATGTGTATACCAAAATCTTAGGCTCATAATACCAAATAATATTATGCATGTTATAATTATCTTTCTTGCATAATGTATATAATTATGTTGTATACGTGTGTATAATTATACATACGTCAATTCAAGTGGGTGCATGTAAGAATTTGTGATTGTGTTATAAATTATTCTTAGTTAGGTTATTCTATATTACCTCTTACAGATATTATGTATGTAAAATCTTGAAGTGCATATGAACTATCTATTCCATGGATGTTGTGTGTAAATATATGAAGTACATATGTTATATATGTATGTTATCTTATGCATGTGATATCTATCTATCTAATCATATGTACATCAAATCATCTATAATATATGAATAGTACTTAAATAACATTGTGCATGTGATAGGTAAGTAATTTTATAGGCCATGTAAGTACATGAAAGTTATTTGCGTACAAGTATAATTATACATAAATGTGCATGCACTATCTAGTCATCAATATATGTAAATCTCATGCATATGGTACGTATTGTACACATAGTAAGAAAACACTATCATACATTTTGTAAATAATCATGAGTTTATTTCCAAGCATGCAATATATATTTAAACGTGTGTGAATTATCTAATTATTGAGGTGCCTATTGTATTTAATTATTTTAATGCATGTAGTTAGTATTATGGATGTGCGTATGTATACATACATGTGTTATTCTTGTTTAAATAATATTTATCTACTTTAAGCGTGTTAAATTATTTATGGTGTGTAAGTACTTGGATGATAATGTGCATACAATATTTAACTAATAATGAACACATTTTAATCATAGGTTCATGCGTAATGTATGTAATTATGCAATGTGTACGTATATGTGCATATATGTATGTATTGATGCATATTGATCTTAATTATGATTAGTGTAAGTTGTATTTAATTAAATATTGTGAAATGTATGTACTTTATGTGGTAAGAAATATGCAATTATTTTTACACATACTAGATTGCTTTGGTGTATTTATACATTTAATTTTAGGTTTGACAGGGTTTTGGCTGCACTGTGCTGCTGGTGGCCAGGACCTGGACGCCAAGGCACTGTTGGCGTCCACCCCCTGGACGCCAACCACAGTGGGCGGCCACCCCCTGGACGCCAACCCCATTCTGGCGGCCAGACCTTGACGTCAACTGTGCAGTTGACTACAACCGATGTTGACGTTAATATCCTTCTGCGTAACGGTTCCAGAATTGTTAATGCTCGTGTTTTGGCTGGTTCCGGATTAGGAAACCCTTTCTAATGCGTAGAAAACTACCCTAGTATGTATCCCCAACCCCGAGCCTATAAAATACCCATCTTAGGACGAGGAAAAGGCTTTTAGCATTTGGTGAAAACCCTAGCTCCGAGATGGTGAAAAGCTGAACTTAGAAGGCCGGATCCGTCGACTGGAGGTGTTCCCCGAGGAGCTACAACATCTGGAGGACAGCCAATACATCCAAGAAGAGATCCCAACTCCGAGGAGCCATCTACATCGACTGGAGAAGAAGATCTAAGGAGTTTCTGAGCACCTTTTTGGCAGGGCCAAGAAGGGCTTCATCGACATATTCTGATCTTTGTAGATTTTTTTAAGAGGCAAGTAAACCTAGATCTTGATCTATACATGTCCCCTTAAGTCTTAGTATTTTTACGGATTTTTCCTCGAGTCCTGGAACCCAAATTCACCCTTGTATGAAAAGTTGTCTGTATGTGCTGTTGGGACCAGGTGACGGCAACATAGGTTGCAGTCAAGTTCTTCAGTTGAAGTTGACGGCAACATCCCTTGACGTCTATTTCTTCAGGACCTGAAAGTGTGCTTTTTGATCTTCTTTTGCTGTTAAATAATTTCTGGACATGGGTATATACTGAAATTTTTATAGGTGATTGTATACTGTTAGTAGGTCATATCATGAGGTTGCCTAAATTTTCTATGGACCATGTAAATTATTAAAATTTAGAGAGTGAATAAGGAGCATGACATGAACATGTTTAAATCTAGTATAAATAGATTTTGTTGTGTAAATTAAATTTTATAAATTTTCCATGACAGATTGAATACCGGTATTAGGTTTCTGTTCTATTAATGTCCAAATAGGTTGGTGTGTACCATACTTAATGATATTTCGATAATTATGGCTGCAACATAGATTTAATTATAGAAATTATATTTACTGTTCAAAAAATCTAAAAAATTGCATATGTGACATACTTACTGCTAATGACCTGTGATAAAAATTTAAAATCAAATTGATGACAGCAAGTACAGTTATTAGTTAAACCATGGAAATTGTTCATATTAGATGTATTGAATTCGATCTTGTGCAATTCAGTAAATGTACGCATGTTAGGACTGTAAAGTAAGATGTTTTAATTTTGAAAACAGTAGTATCATGATTAGGTTAACTAAGATATGTGAAATTGATAATTAAGATGTGTAAAGTGATTAAGTATTATATGTAAAATATGTGAATAGGGTGTGAAAATGTGAATAAGTAAATGTGTGATAATTGGGCCAAGAATGACACTGCTACCCTAGAGGCTTCAAGAGCTGTACATAGAAAAGTCCCTATGGAAAGCTCTATGTGTGAAAAGTTTGTCCTAAGGGCATTGGAAAAAACCTGGAGGTGGACAAGTACCACTGGATAGGGTGGAGAGTGCTTCTCCCGGTCTGCGCAGTTACCAAGATTCACCACTACATTGCCTAGGTGGTGGGTATGTGATATGAGTTATGTGTTAAGTTATATGTGCTATGAGATGCGATGAGTTATGAGTATGAGATATTTGTTTGAGTCCTCTAATAGGTAGTTAGGACTATGTGTCATGGCATTTTTAATTTTTGGAATATGAATAAGTGTACAATGATATGCAAAAGTGGCAGGTGATGAGTACAAATGACATAATAGGTGATAAGTGAAAATGAAAGAGTAAGTAATATGAGGATTATGTGAAGAGACAAGTAAAGAGAAAAGTTAATGTTAATAAGAATGTGCTTGCATGTGAAAAACTAATATATTAATGCAATATGTTCATATAATTTCATGTATTAGTTACCATAATTGTGATATCATGTTTAGTATCATGTTAGGTGTTTTATTTTTTTATGAGATAGGGCACATGAATCAAACGTCATCATGCCATTTATGTAACCTAAAAATTGAGCATGTGAGGTTCCTAAAGGAGTGGGATTGTGTGTGAATAAGACTAAATTCATATAATGGAGTTTATTCCATGCTAAAACAGCAAGTAAAATATAGTTATGAATGTGTTAACATAAAGAAGAATGTTTAGATTTCATGCTAGTTGTGATGGGTGCTTAGTATAGTTCTATGTTTAAATTGTAGTATTGCCAATCAACTTGACTATGTTCTAGACTTTTAAATTCATGCTATAGAATATGAAACCATGTGTATGATAATTATTTGCATTAGAACAACAAGCAAAATGTGAAATTAGATATGAAAAGTACATGTGAAAAGTGAATAGTCATCATGTTAGGTTGTTCAAATCTTTATGCCAAATTCTATGTTCTAATTTTAGGAATATATAGTGAAATGAACTAAAGTGTGAATGAATGAATCATGTTACATGTTAGGTGTAAAGAATATGTTCAAATGTATAATATTAGTATCCATGATTTAAATTAAAAATGTAATAGAGCAAAGTATGGTTAAGTGATTTAGAAATGTGTGATAGCTAAAAGTATGTTCCATGCATGTTCTTGTAATTTAAATGCTAGTGTGTATTCTTAGTATTAATAGCTTAATGTGAATGTGATATGTTTAAGATTAAGTCTTGTTTTACTTGCTGAGTCTTTGGACTCACCCTTGCTTCGGCGTACAGGTGACAGGTGAGACAGGTATTACTATTTTGAAGGAAGGCATAGCGAAGGTTGATCTCTTGGAGGAGTAGCTTTTGAGGAGCAAATTTTCAGTTGTACTTTTCTTTCATAGCTTGAATAAAAATATTGTATGGACAATATTGGACAATGTAGTTCTTTCCTCATGTAATAATGTGGACATTGTATTTATTTTCGCTATATAGACTGTGGAATATGTGATGGTGATGGACTAAAGTTGAATTGTTTATTTTATTCCGCTGAAATAAATTGCTATCTACGTACTTTTCAACCTATCGGCTAGTGTTGGGTTTTATCCCACTGTAATGACGCTCTTTATATCGATGGGGATTGGTATAATCGTACCGGTATGAGGAGGGTCGTACAGATTGGTATCAGAGCCCAAGGTTGAAATTGTACATGGATAGACCATCATCACCACCATATTGCAAAGTCTTTATAGGAAATTGTCCATATATGTAGGATTTATTAATAATGAATGAGATAGTTAAGGAAGTAGTTAGGATTAGTAACCTAGATTCTAACTAGATTGATTATTTTGAAGGAAATGGTGGACGTGGTAGACGTAGTGCTCAGTCTAGGAGGTATGAGCAGAACCGCAAGATAAAGAAGTTCGTGAAAGGACTCAAACCATCGGTGAAAGCTAGGCTTCTAGAGCTTGACTCCCGTACCTTGGAAGAAACTCTTGGCATGGCGAATCAGCAAGAGAATAAAGTGGAAGCATATCAAGGAGAAAATGATGCTCAAAAGGAGGGAGTACCAAGGCCATTTCCAAGGCAAGATAGGAAGATGAAGAAGCTAATGGATGGTCAGAAATCAACTGTGGCATCAGGCAGAGGGAAGTCAGAATGTATCCATTGCGGGAAGCGTCATGGCGGGAATGCATGTTGGAGAATGGAAGGGAGGTGTCTTAGATGTGGCAGCAAGAATCATCGGCTTAAGGAATGTCCGAACCTGAAGATGAAGTTCATCTCAAGAGATGCTTCATCAGTAACCATAAAGGAGCAAGGATTAGTCGGAAATGACCTCGGCGCGTCATTATAGGTACTTGATTCGATCTTCGAGGACGAAGATCTTTTTCAAGGAGGGGAGAGTGTGATACCCTGAAGTTTTCATTTTTTATATCGTCGTGATGTGTGTTACTGTTGTGTATAGCATGTGTATTCAATGTGCATATTATATTTTTAACTTCTCATGAACATATACATGTATATATATGATATTTTACGTGAGAATAGGCAATTAGCTAAATTGATGTTAATGTGTATACCAAAATCTTAGCTCATAATACCTAAAGTAATATATGCATGTTATAATTATCTATTTCTTGCATAATGTATATAATTATGTTGTATACGTGTGTATAATTATACATACGTCAATTCAAGTGGGTGCATGTAAGAATTTGTGATTGTGGTATAAAATATTCTTAGTTAGTTTATTCTATATTACCTCTTACAGATATTATGTATGAAAATCTTGAAGTGCATATTGAACTATCTATTCCATGGATGTTGTGTGTAAATATATGGTAACATATGTATATATATGTATGTTATCTTATGCATGTGATATCTATCTATCTAATCATATGTACATCAAATCATCTATAATATATGAATAGTACTTAAATAACATGTGCATGTGATAGGTAAGTAATGCTATAGGCCATGTAAGTACATGAAAGTTATTGCGTACGTACATGTATAATTATACATAAATGTGCATGCACTATCTAGTCATCAATATATGTAAATCTCATGCATATGGTACGTATTGTACACATAGTAAGAAAACACTATCATACATTTTGTAAATAATCATGAGTTTTTTCCGAGCATGCAATATATATTTAAACGTGTGTGAATTATCTAATTATTGAGGTGCCTATTGTATTTAATTATTTTAATGCATGTAGTAGTATTATGGATGTGCGTATGTATACATACATGTGTTATTCTTGTTTAAATAATATTTATCTACTTTAAGCGTGTTAAATTATTTATGGTGTGTGAAGTACTTGGATGATAATGTGCATACAATATTTAACTAATAATGAACACATTTTAATCATAGGTTCATGCGTAATGTATGTAATTATGCAATGTGTACGTATATGTGCATATATGTATGTATTGATGCATATTGATCTTAATTATGATTAGTGTAAGTTGTATTTAATTAAATATTGTGAAATGTATGTACTTTATGTGGTAAGAACATATGCAATTATTTTTACACATACTAGATTGCTTGGTGTATTTATACATTTAATTTTAGGTTGACGGGGTTTTGGCTGCACTGTGCTGCTGGCGGCCAGGACCTGGACGCCAAGGCACTGTTGGCGTCCACCCCTGGATGCCAACCACAGTGGGCGGCCACCCCCTGGACGCCAACCCCATTCTGGCGGCCAGACCTTGACGTCAACTGTGCAGTTGACTACAACCGATGTTGACGTTAATATCCTCCTGCGTAACGGTTCCAGAATTGTTAATGCTCGTGTTTTGGCTGGTTCGGATTAGGAAACCCTTCCTAATGCGTAGAAAACCTACCCTAGTATGTATCCCCAACCCCTAGCCTATAAAATACCCATCTTAGGACAGGAAAAGGCTTTTAGCATTTGGTGAAAACCCTAGCTCCGAGATGGTGAAAAGCTGAACTTAGAAGGCCGGATCCGTCGACTGGAGGTGTTCCCCGAGGAGCTACACACATCTGGAGGACAGCCAATACATCCAAGAAGAGATCCCAACTCCGAGGAGCCATCTACATCGACTGGAGAAGAAGATCTAAGGAGTTTCTGAGCACCTTTTTGGCAGGGCCAAGAAGGGCTTCATCGACATATTCTGATCTTTGTAGATTTTTTTAAGAGGCAAGTAACCTAGATCTTGATCTTATACATGTCCCCTTAAGTCTTAGTATTTTTACGGATTTTTCCTCGAGTCCTGGAACCCTAAATTCACCCTTGTATGAAAAGTTGTCTGTATGTGCTGTTGGGACCAGGTTGACGGCAACATAGGTTGCAGTCAAGTTCTTCAGTTGAAGTTGACGGCAACATCCCTTGACGTCTATTTCTTCAGGACCTGAAAGTGTGCTTTTTGATCTTCTTTTGCTGTTTAAATAATTTCTGGACATGGGTATATACTGAAATTTTTATAGGTGATTGTATACTGTTAGTAGGTCATATCAGAGGTTGCCTAAATTTTCTATGGACCATGTAAATTATTAAAATTTAGAGAGTGAATAAGGAGCATGACATGAACATGTTTAAATCTAGTATAAATAGATTTTGTTGTAAATTAAATTTTATAATTTTCCATGACAGATTGAATACCGGTATTAGGTTTCTGTTCTGTTAATGTCCAAATAGGTTGGTGTGTACCATACTTAATGATATTTCGATAATTATGGCTGCAACATAGATTTAATTATAGAAATTATATTTACTGTTCAAAAAATCTAAAATTGCATATGTGACATACTTACTGCTAATGACCTGTGATAAAAATTTAAAATCAAATTGATGACAGCAAGTACAGTTATTAGTTAAACCATGGAAATTGTTCATATTAGATGTATTGAATTCGATCTTGTGCAATTCAGTAAATGTATAGCATGTTTAGGACTGTAAAGTAAGATGTTTTAATTTTGAAAACAGTAGTATCATGATTAGGTTAACTAAGATATGAAATTGATAATTAAGATGTGTAAAGTGATTAAGTATTATATGTAAAATATGTGAATAGGTGTGAAAATGTGAATAAGTAAATGTGTGATAATTGGGCCAAGAATGACACTGCTACCCTAGAGGCTTCGAGAGCTGTACATAGAAAAGTCCCTATGGAAGCTCTATGTGTGAAAAGTTTGTCCTAAGGCATTGGAAAAAACCTGGAGGTGGACAAGTACCACTGGATAGGGTGGAGAGTGCTTCTCCCGGTCTGCGCAGTTACCAAGATTCACCACTACATGCCTAGGTGGTGGGTATGTGATATGAGTTATGTGTTACAGTTATGTGCTATGAGATGCGATGAGTTATGAGTATGAGATATTTGTTTGAGTCCTCTAATAGGTAGTTAGGACTATGTGTCATGGCATTTTTAAATTATTGGAATATGAATAAGTGTACAATGATATGCAAAAGTGGCAGGTGATGAGTGCAAATGACATAATAGGTGATAAGTGAAAATGAAAGAGTAAGTAATATGAGGATTATGTGAAGAGACAAGTAAAGAGAAAAGTTAATGTTAATAAGAATGTGCTTGCATGTGAAAAACTAATATATTAACGCAATATGTTCATATAATTTCATGTATTAGTTACCATAATTGTGATATCATGTTTAGTATCATGTTAGGTGTTTTATTTTTTTTATGAGATAGGGCACATGAATCAACATACGTCATCATGCCATTTATGTAACCTGAAAAATTGAGCATGTGAGGTTCCTAAAGGAGTGGGATTGTGTGTGAATAAGACTAAATTCATATAATGGAGTTTATTCCATGCTAAAACAGCAAGTAAAATATAGTTATGAATGTGTTAAACATAAAGAAGAATGTTTAGATTCATGCTAGTTGTGATGGGTGCTTAGTATAGAGTTCTATGTTTAAATTGTGTAGTATTGCCAATCAACTTGACTATGTTCTAGACTTTTAAATTCATGCTATAGAATATGAAACCATGTGTATGATAATTATTTGCATTAGAACAGCAAGCAAAATGTGAAATTAGATATGAAAAGTACATGTGAAAAGTGAATAGTCATCATGTTAGGTTGTTCAAATCTTTATGCCAAATTCTATGTTCTAATTTTAGGAATATATAGTGAAATGAACTAAAGTGTGAATGAATGAATCATGTTACATGTTAGGTGTAAAGAATATGTTCAAATGTATAATATTAGTATCCATGATTTAAATTAAAAATGTAATAGAGCAAAGTATGGTTAAGTGATTTAGAAATGTGTTGATAGCTAAAAGTATGTTCCATGCATGTTCTTGTAATTTAAATGCTAGTGTGTATTCCTTAGTATTAATAGCTTAATGTGAATGTGATATGTTAAGATTAAGTCTTTGTTTTACTTGCTGAGTCTTTGGACTCACCCTTGCTTCGGCGTACAGGTGAGACAGGTATTACTATTTTGAAGGAAGGCATAGCGAAGGTTGATCTCTTGGAGGAGTAGCTTTTGAGGAGCAAATTTTCAGTTGTACTTTTCTTTCTATAGCTAATAAAATATTG
Organism: Colocasia esculenta; assembly: GCA_014218235.1. Classification (NCBI taxonomy): domain Eukaryota; kingdom Viridiplantae; phylum Streptophyta; class Magnoliopsida; order Alismatales; family Araceae; genus Colocasia; species Colocasia esculenta. The sequence goes on from JACBKR010000466.1 coordinate 27,704, forward strand.
TATGGACAATATTTGGACAATGTAGTTCTTTCCTCATGTAATAATGTGGACATTGTCATTTTATTTTCGCTATATAGACTGTGGAATATGTGATGGTGATGGACTAAAGTTGAATTGTTATTTTATTCCGCTGAAATAAATTGCTATCTACGTACTTTTCAACCTATCGGCTAGTGTTGGGTTTTATCCCACTGTAATGACGCTCTTTATACGATGGGATTGGTATAATCGTACCGGTATGAGGAGGGTCGTTACAGAGATTGGTATCAAAGCCCAAGGTTGAATTGTACATGGATAGACCATCATCACCACCATATTGCAAAGTCTTTATAGGAAATTGTCCATATATGTAGGATTTATTAATAACGAATGAGAGATAGTTAAGGAAGTAGTCAGGATTTAGTATCTAGATTCTAACTAGATTGATTATTTTAAAGGAAATGTTGACGTGGTAGACGTAGTGCTCAGTCTAGGAGGTATGAGCAGAACCGCAAGATAAAGAAGTTCGTGAAAGGACTCAAACCATCGGTGAAAGCTAGGCTTCTAGAGCTTGACTCCCGTACCTTGGAAGAAACTCTTGGCATGGCGAATCAGCAAGAGAATAAAGTGGAAGCATATCAAGGAGAAAGGATGCTCAAAAGGAGGGAGTACCAAGGCCATTTCCAAGGCAAGATAGGAAGATGAAGAAGCTAATGGATGGTCAGAAATCAACTGTGGCATCAGGCAGAGGGAAGTCAGAATGTATCCATTGCGGGAAGCGTCATGGCGGGAATGCATGTTGGAGAATGGAAGGGAGGTGTCTTAGATGTGGCAGCAAGAATCATCGCTTAAGGAATGTCCGAACCTGAAGATGAAGTTCATCTCAAGAGATGCTTCATCAGTACCATAAAGGAGCAAGGATTAGTCGGAAATGACCTCGGCGGCGTCATTATAGGTACTTGATTCGATCTTCGAGGACGAAGATCTTTTTCAAGGAGGGGAGAGTGTGATACCCTGAAGTTTTCATTCTTTTATATCGTGTATGTGTATTTACTTTTTGTGTATAGCATGTGTATTCAATTGTGCATATTACTATTTTTATACTTCTCATGAACATATACATGCTATATATATGATAATTTTACGTGAGAATAGGCAATTAGCTAAATTGATGTATAATGTGTATACCAAAATCTTAGGCTCATAATACTTAAAGTAATATTATGCATGTTATAATTATCTATTTCTTGCATAATGTATATAATTATGTTGTATACGTGTGTATAATTATACATACGTCAATTCAAGTGGGTGCATGTAAGAATTTTGTGTGATTGTGGTATAAATTATTCTTAGTTAGTTTATTCTATATTACATCTTACAGATATTATGTATGTAAAATCTTGAGTGCTATTGAACTATCTATTCCATGGATGTTGTGTGTAAATATATGAAGTACATATGTATATATATGTATGTTATCTTATGCATGTGATATCTATCTATCTAATCATATGTACATCAAATCATCTATAATATATGAATAGTACTTAAATAACATTGTGCATGTGATAGGTAAGTAATGCTATAGGCCATGTAAGTACATGAAAGTTATTTGCGTACAAGTATAATATACATAAATGTGCATGCACTATCTAGTCATCAATATATGTAAATCTCATGCATATGGTACGTATTGTACACATAGTAAGAAAACTATCATACATTTTGTAAATAATCATGAGTTTATTTCCGAGCATGCATATATATTTAAACGTGTGTGAATTATCTAATTATTGAGGTGCCTATTGTATTTAATTATTTTAATGCATGTAGTTAGTATTATGGATGTGCGTATGTATACATACATGTGTTATTCTTGTTTAAATAATATTTATCTACTTTAAGCGTGTTAAATTATTTATGGTGTGTGAAGTACTTGGATGATAATGTGCATACAATATTTAACTAATAATGAACACATTTTAATCATAGGTTCATGCGTAATGTATGTAATTATGCAATGTGTACGTATATGTGCATATATGTATGTATTGATGCATATTGATCTTAATTATGATTAGTGTAAGTTGTATTTAATTAAATATTGTGAAATGTATGTACTTTATGTGGTAAGAACATATGCAATTATTTTTACACATACTAGATTGCTTTGGTGTATTTATACATTTAATTTTAGGTTGACGGGGTTTTGGCTGCACTGTGCTGCTGGCGGCCAGGACCTGGACGCCAAGGCACTGTTGGCGTCCACCCCCTGGACGCCAACCACAGTGGGCGGCCACCCCCTGACGCCAACCCCATTCTGGCGGCCAGACCTTGACGTCAACTGTGCAGTTGACTACAACCGATGTTGACGTTAATATCCTCCTGCGTAACGGTTCCAGAATTGTTAATGCTCGTGTTTTGGCTGGTTTCGGATTAGGAACCCTTCCTAATGCGTAGAAACCCTACCCTAGTATGTATCCCCAACCCCGAGCCTATAAAATACCCATCTTAGGATGAGGAAAAGGCTTTTAGCATTTGGTGAAAACCCTAGCTCCGAGATGGTGAAAAGCTGAACTTCAGAAGGCCAGATCCGTCGACTGGAGGTGTTCCCCGAGGAGCTACAACATCTGGAGGACAGCCAATACATCCAAGAAGAGATCCCAACTCCGAGGAGCCATCTACATCGACTGGAGAAGAAGATCTAAGGAGTTTCTGAGCACCTTTTTGGCAAGGGCCAAGAAGGGCTTCATCGACATATTCTGATCTTTGTAGATTTTTTTAAGAGGCAAGTAAACCTAGATCTTGATCTTATACATGTCCCCTTAAGTCTTAGTATTTTTACGGATTTTTCCTCGAGTCCTGGAACCCCAAATTCACCCTTGTATGAAAAGTTGTTTGTATGTGCTGTTGGGACCAGGTTGACGGCAACATAGGTTGCAGTCAAGTTCTTCAGTTGAAGTTGACGGCAACATCCCTTGACGTCTATTTCAGGACCTGAAAGTGTGCTTTTTGATCTTCTTTTGCTGTTTAAATAATTTCTGGACATGGGTATATACTGAAATTTTTATAGGTGATTGTATACTGTTAGTAGGTCATATCATGAGGTTGCCTAAATTTTCTATGGACCATGTAAATTATTAAAATTTAGAGAGTGAATAAGGAGCATGATATGAACATGTTTAAATCTAGTATAAATAGATTTTGTTGTAAATTAAATTTTATAAATTTTCCATGACAGATTGAATATCGGTGTTAGTTTTCTATTCTGTTAATGTCCAAATAGGTTGGTGTGTACCATACTTAATGATATTTCGATAATTATGGCTGCAACATAGATTCAATTATAGACATTATATTTACTGTTCGAAAAATTTGAAAATTTGCATATGTGACATACTTATGCTAATGACCTGTGATAAAAATTTAAAATCAAATTGATGAAAGCAAGTACAGTTATTAGTTAAACCATGGGAATTGTTCATATTAGATGTATTGAATTCGATCTTGTGCAATTCAGTAAATGTACAGCAAGTTTAGGACTGTAAAGTAAGATGTTTTAATTTTGAAAACAGTAGTATCATGATTAGGTTAACTAAGATATGTGAAATTGATAATTAAGATGTGTAAAGTGATTAAGTTTATATGAAAATATGTGAATAGGGTGTGAAAATGTGAATAAGTAAATGTGTGATAATTGGGCCAAGAATGACACTGCTACCCTAGAGGCTTCAGAGCTGTACATAGAAAAGTCCCTATGGAAAGCTCTATGTGTGAAAAGTTTGTCCTAAGGGCATTGGGAAAACCTGGAGGTGGACAAGTACCACTGGATATGGTGGAGAGTGCTTCTCCCGGTCTGCGCAGTTACCAAGATTCACCACTACATTGCCTAGGTGGTGGGTATGTGATATGAGTTATGTGATATGAGTTATGTGTTAAGAGGTATGTGCTATGAGATGCGATGAGTTATGAGTATGAGATATTTGTTGAGTCCTCTAATAGGTAGTTAGGACTATGTGTCATGGCATTTTTAAATTATTGGAATATGAATAAGTGTCCAATGATATGCAAAAGTGGCAGGTGATGAGTGCAAATGACATAATAGGTGATAAGTGAAAATGAAAGAGTAAGTAATATGAGGATTATGTGAAGAGACAAGTAAAGAGAAAAGTTAATGTTAATAAGAATGTGCTTGCATGTGAAAAACTAATATATTAAGCAATATGTTCATATAATTTCATGTATTAGTTACCATAATTGTGATATCATGTTTAGTATCATGTTAGGTGTTTTATTTCTTTTTATGAGATAGGGCACATGAATCAAACATATGTCATCATGCCATTTATGTAACCTGAAAAATTGAGCATGTGAGGTTCCTAAAGGAGTGGGATTGTGTGTGAATAAGACTAAATTCATATAATGGAGTTTATTCCATGCTAAAACAGCAAGTAAAATATAGTTATGAATGTGTTAAACATAAAGAAGAATGTTTAGATTCCATGCTAGTTGTGATGGGTGCTTAGTATAGAGTTCTATATTTAAATTGTGTAGTATTGTCAATCAACTTGACTATGTTCTAGACTTTTAAATTCATGCTATAGAATATGAAATCATGTGTATGATAATTATTTGCATTAGAACAGCAAGCAAAATATGAAATTAGATATGAAAAGTACATGTGAAAAGTGAATAGTCATCATGTTAGGTTGTTCAAATCTTTATGCCAAATTCTATGTTCTACCTTTAGGAATATATAGTGAAATTAACTAAAGTGTGAATGAATGAATCATGTTACATGTTAGGTGTAAAGAATATGTTCAAATGTATAATATTAGTATCCATGATTAAATTAAAAATGTAATAGAGCAAAGTATGGTTAAGTGATTTAGAAATGTGTTGATAGCTAAAAGTATGTTCCATGCATGTTCTTGTAATTTAAATGCTAGTGTGTATTCCTTAGTGTTTAATAGCTTAATGTGAATGTGATATGTTTAAGATTAAGTCTTTGTTTTACTTGCTGAGTCTTTGGACTCACCCTTGCTTCGGCGTACAGGTGAGACATGTATTACTATTTTGAAGGAAGGCATAGCGAAGGTTGATCTCTTGGAGGAGTAGCTTTTGAGGAGCAAATTTTCAGTTGTACTTTTCTTTTCATAGCTTGAATAAAAATATTGTATGGACAATATTTGGACAATGTAGTTCTTTCCTCATGTAATAATGTGGACATTGTCATTTTATTTTCGCTATATAGACTGTGGAATGTGATGGTGATGGACTAAAGTTGAATTGTTTATTTTATTTCACTGAAATAAATTGCTATCTACGTACTTTTCAACCTATCGGCTAGTGTTGGGTTCTATCCCACTGTAATGACGCTCTTTATACCGATGGGGATTGGTATAATCGTATCGGTATGAGGAGGGTCGTTACAGTTTGTTTGTCAGAAAACCTGATTTTGGGAAAGCTGGATCCGTTGATGGAAGGGTCTTCTGGCGACCTACTGCAACTGGGAGATCTCCAAACATGAGGAAGCTTCCCCAACTCCGGAGGATCGATCTACATTAGCAGAAAGATTGGATCTGGGTGGAGAACATCAGCTTCTTGGCATTGGCCGAGGAGGGCTTCTTCGACCATTTCATCACTTTTTAGATTTATTTGCAGGCAAGTAATTTATTGGTTCACTCCATAGACTTATCCTTTAGGGTTTTAACAATTTTACGAATTTTTAAATCATGTCCTGGACCCCTCAATTCACCTGTTTTCTGTGCTCGGTCTGCACTGTGTGCAGACAGGAGGTAGACGACCACTTTGTTGCCGTCGAGTTCTTGTGTTGACGGCGGACGATCCTACCGTTAATTCATTCAGACGGCAATAACCTTGCCGTCAAGTTCACCTATTTTCTGCAAAAACACATGTTAATCCTTGTACTGTGATTTTCGCTTGTTTGATGGTTTGTGCATATTATGAAAACCAGGGTTTGTCAAGCATGGTCTGTTGGTCATATCATGAGGATCTACCAAATTTCTGAGCATGATATTAATTAGAATAATTTCTGTTATTAGAGAATAAGTATGTTTTGACTGTGGTTAATTCTGATTAAATGGTTTTGTTGCATGTTATGGATTAAGAGAATTATCATGATCTTAGAATGACTGTTCTCAGGTTTTGGACTTGTTAGGACCAACTTCTTACTGTCAACCATGCCTAAACAAATAATCTTGTTAAATTACATGTAATCTGTGTTAATTATTAAAAATAGTGTCACTATTCTGAAAATTATGAAAAATTACAGATATATTCCTTGTGCTATATGTAAACTGTGGTTAAAATTTTATAGAATTCTGAGTACTGTGCAAATTGCTAGTAATTTCTGAATTTTTCTGTACCATGTTTGAAATAGATTTCATTTATGTGTGAAAGTGTGTTTAGCATCATGTTTAGCTTATGTTAATTCTTGTTTATGATTGATCTGAGAATCTAAATGTGATAAGTTTATGTTCCATGATATATGTGTGTGCATGTGCATGGGAAGTGAGAGAACAAGTGGCATGTATGTGTAAAGATGTGTTAATGTGACAAGATAAATTAATTGTGCCGATAAGACACTGCCACCTTAGATTGGTTGGAGCTGTACTGTAATAGTGCCCCTACGGGAAAGCTCAAACGTGTTATGTGATACCCGAGGCAAGGGTCTTGTGAAATCCTGGAGGTGGACAAGTTACACTGGTAATGGTGGGGAGGGCTTCCCCCAGTTCTGCAGTGACCAAGACTTGATCACTTTGCCTAGTGATTAAGTACGTGTAAGTGTACGTGTACGTGTTAAGTGATCTGTCTACTGGTGGTTTGGGCTGTGTCTTGGCAACGTGTAAAAGTGAATATGTGTAAAGTGTGTAAATGATGTGATACGTGAACGTGGCACTTGGTAAGTGCAAATGATGTGATTCGTGATACGTGAATGTGTAAAGTGAAAACCGTGTGAAATCATGTGAAAGTGAAAGTGTGATAATGTGAAAGTAAGTGTATGTGAAAGCCAAGGTAAAAGTGCATGTGTGCATATCATGATAAAATAATGCATGTGTTAAGGTGAATATCGTTGATTTCGATATCATGTTTAGTAACACGTGTAAGTGTATGTTGTCATATCCATGAATTAGAGTTACTTGATGTGCATGTGCTTAGTTTCATGTTGTAATTTAAATAATAGTCATGTGTTAGTGTTATGTGAGAGGTAAAATATGAAAGCATGTGATTTTATGATTGTACTTATGTTAATGACACCATGTTATTAGAATCCATGTTTATATTTATTGTTTCACATGTTTAATATAGTTTTACTTATAGATTCCGTGTTATTATCTATGTTTAGAATGAGCATGCGTTAGTTAATTGTTAGAAAGCATGTGTGATAAGTATATGAGTTGAAGTTTTAAGTTACTTGCTGAGTCTATTGTGTAGACTCACCCTTATTAAACATTTTAGGAGATTTAAAAGCTGAGGAGTTAGCAAGATCTGATGAGGAGCGTGGAGAATAAATTGAAAATCTATAATTTATTTCCTAGTATGTAATGCATGTAATTGAACTTTGGTTATATGTACTTGGAATTGGATATATGTTTAGTGCACATTGTGGTTATGTTATCTCTTTCTTAGACTATATAGACTGTGGTATGTGGATCAAATGTTGATGGAATAAGATTTATTTAAATTTCGTTGCAATATTCCTTTCTATTCACGTATATCTTAGCTCATATGAATATCGTTGGGGTTGACTCCCCTGTAGCGGCTTGCTCTCATCCGATGTGGGTTAGTGTAACCGTATCGGGTGGAAGTGGGTCATTACAGTTTGGCCACAAACCTCCTTTAAACAACTTAACAGCAAGAACGTGATGTAGCATGCCATCGTGTTCAAAACGCGATGGACTTGGACGTCACCTTCCGGAACCCGAAGTGCCACACATCAGTAAAGTGGTGTGGAGAATGCAATACAGGCGGGGGACACATTCAGAACACGACATACACCCCCTTCGCGTTCCCAGCCAAAGAACCAATGGGCTCTATGTAACGCTCCGACACAGAATATCGGAGCGAACTACAGTTAAATATATAGTATAGAGCATAAAATAGACATCAAATCATCACATAAAATTGGAATAATGCCAATTGAACCAATTTTATTGATAATTCCACTATTCTCTATTACAATCACCAATTTAGAGTCAAAACTATGGACCCAGAGTACTTTATTCAAATAAAAAAAACAAACTATCTGACTAATACGAAGACATGTAGATGACAACACATTAGGTCACTCTTGCATTTGCTCATCCCCATCCTCATGCATGTGGTATTCTTCATCAGACTCATCTGAAACACAAATAAAAAATAGCGCAGGATGAGCGTTAACGCCTAGTAGGACTTAATACCTCGAAAATAGGCATGCTTTAAGTGATTAATATCTTGGATAGTAGGATAACTAGAGAGAACGATCAAGTATAGCCAAGAGAGTAATGGCACATGATAGTAAGAGAACAATAGTACTTTTCAAAAGAAGATAGCACAACTAGCACGATAAAAGAATGGCCATATGATGAGATAGCATGTATAATAGCGCTATAGTACACTAGTCAAGATAGCACTTTGGTTGTATAATGTTGAACACTCTGATCATTAAACTCCCGCAGGTACTAGCACTTTCGAGCGCACCTCCCAGGACCACACCGGGCCCTTTATAATGTTGTCTGGCATTGATCATATTTTTATCTTTAGACAATCAGTCAAATGGCCATAGAGAGTACCAAGAAATAGATGAGAAAAATTGAAGAATAGACGAGAGTATAAAGAACGTGAATAGATGAGCGAACAGAGTATAGGTGAGAATTATTGGTCAATGCACATAAAATGACGTTAAATCAGGCGATAGTGACAGTTGCACAACATGCATAGTTGTGTGCTGGCAGTCTAGTAGAATTCACGAACCACCCACTGGCCTTGCTACGAACATAGTCCAGAGGTCTGGCGTGATCTCAAGGTAAGAGAGAAATCTAAGGCCGTTGGATCATGCTGATCCCTAGGGGTAAATAGGTGTTGATGGTACAAACTGCTCGTTAGCAATGGACGTTCACCAAAGCCAAGGAGTCTTACGGAGGCCTTGATAAGGATTACCTGGTCCAATCAGGAGTATTCTCAATGAAGAGTCCATCAAAGTCAACAAAAGTGTGTAAAGAAACGTTTGCCCGTTTTGCCTTGAGTGTTCGAAGGTAGAGGAGCTTCGATAACGGTATTCAAATCGAGCGAATAAAATGAAGACAAGTTCATTTAAAACAATAGGGAAATTAACATGAATATTTGCACTTAATTACCCGATATATTATGGATATGATTTCTATAAGATCTCATGGAAAAAATTCAAGTTTTGTGTGTGCATGTAAGATAAAATCAAAGATAGCATATGAGAGTCGTACACATAACGTTTAATAAGAAAATCATGTGGATATTATTGAAATTTGCTTATCATGATGTTACTGTTCGTCATGGGGCTTTACACAGGTTAAACAAAGATTATAGAACATGGATTAGCAAAATTTAATGAAATTTTAGGGTTCTAAAATACACAGGCAAATCGCGACGTCGGCTAGGGCCCGATTAGCCGATGTAGTCCAAAGGTCGCATCTGCCAGAGCCGGTGCGATCTTCTGGTAGCGACAGGTTAGGCCAATGCGATCTATTCAGTTCTGACAGGGCCGACGACCCTCATGTCGCGATGGGCGTAGCTGATGCGATCTTCAGGTCACGACGGTAGGGGCCGACGTGTTCAGGTTGCACCGCTTTGGGGTGCCATGACAACCAAAGGCTGTGGCGACCTATCACAGCATCGCGACCAGGTCGCGACGCTGGATAGGGGTGCGTTCTCAGGGTCTCAACTCGGACAACCTCTTTATGATAAAATGACAAGACCTCGAGATATAATGCATGGAAAAGAGTGAAACCAATCTCAACTCAAATCTAATAGGTCACTAAACATGATAGAATCGAAAAGATAGTACTTTGACATGGATTTCAGAAAGTTTGGAATCAAGAAGGAGGCTCGGGTACATGATATTAGCATGACTTTGAATAGGAAATACTCATAAATGACATGATAGAATTGGGCAAAACAGAGAGATTTTGTTGCTAGGTTTATGAACTACCTAGGGTCGAGTTTAATTAGATTTTGCTTGAGAGATTGTCTATCTTTGAGCGCTTTAAGATTCTAGGTATGAACATGAAGAAGCTCCCTTCTGGACCTCCTTCTTCACGAATTCCTCATCTAAGAGCCTCCCTCCCACGTCCAAGAGATCTCAAATGAGCATTAGGGTCGGCCAGGGATGAGATTGAGGTGTATTTGTATGTTTAGGGTTGAAGAGTCACTCTAAAACTTTAATTTTCCTCCAACTCCAAATTTTTCATATTTATCTAGCATTTATCCCTCTATTTGGCTTAGGGTGGACTCTAATTCCGTGGCTAGCAAGCTAGGGTAGTGTTAGGAGTCTATTTTGGATATATATGAGTCATATTAGTGATTAACTTGACCTTTTTAATTTATTAATAATTTAGTTACAAATTTTGGCCTATTTATCTCTAATCTATTATTGGACTCTTGCTTTTTGGCCCAATAGCTCATATATGAACCATTAATGTAAGCCCGTCACTTTTTTTTGCTTAATGAGTTTTAATTTATTCACAATTCTTTTTAATTTAATTTATTAATTTCAATTAAAAAATTGAGAGTTGCTACACTTTATGAGCCCCAAGCTCCGGCCCACGACACCCACACAATGGACGAAGGCCACAACCTAGGCCCATGGACCACACATTGGCCAAAAGCACAACACTACAATCATTAAACTCGGATCCGAATGGCCACAACACTACATTGCATCTCCGCACACTATTTGAGGAGCGGCAGCGGACTCAGAGATATGAGATTTTGAAGAGCCTGTTTAGGGCGAGGATGCCAGATGGGACATCGATTGAGAACCATGTCCTCAAAAAGATTGAGTGGTTCGAAAAACTCATAGCTCTAGAACTGGTCCTGAAGATGATCTATGTGTGGATCTTCTACTTCAATCTCTTCCAGATTCTTTTTCACAATTCATCTTAAATTTCAACACGAACAAGATAGAAGTCACCCTTCCTGAGCTCTTCAATATAATTAAAGTCTTGAAAATGGTAAATTGTCAACATGAACTGAAAATTTATATAACCATGCAATGACTAATTAACTTAAATGGATCGCCCAGGTCTCATTTATCGCCCAACAATACAAAATTAATTGTTTATGTATGGAAAAATACAAATTGATTGTGAGATTGAGTTTAACTGTCAAAATTACACAAATGTTTATTCTAAAAACGCTCCATGTGACATAAATAATCATATATAAATATACATTTATCATTTACCCCTCCGGATCTCCATAACTTGGCAACAAGGAGCAATATCTTGTAGAAGTCTTAATTATGACGTTAGAAGAAGACACTACCCTCAAATCTCTTTGCAAATATACAGTATGGAGCATACCCACTTGCATGAAGCACTCCATGATTGCATGGCAAATTATGTTTGGCAAGCTGCCTAAATTTGGCATTATACAAAAAATTGATCTGCATGGGCGAAGTGTTTGCAATTTTTGCCTGACGGAGACGAAAGCTATCGATCATATGTTCTTCCCTTGTGCTTATAGCTCTCAAATATGGTCAAATATTTTTAATCGGCTGGCTTCCACAGATCGTGTAGAACTCTAAGGCCAGAACCAGCAATCTCCAATAGTTTTAAATTTGCAAGGGCGTACCTACATCAGCAGCATATTTGTTGCACATCTGGAAAGAATGGTGCTCCAGGATCTTGGAAGGGCTAAGGCGTCATCATGTTCATCCACTGCTAGACATTCTAGCAGATTATTATAGATAGCCTACAGGGGATCATGGAAAGGGAAGGTTCCCTCGAATCGAACTTGTAGTGTGCTTCGGAATCGTTCAATAGTTGTAAAGTAACTCTAAATGAGTTACTCCTTTATGAACGCCTACGCTTTAGCTAGTGACACTACAGGAGGACCAACATTTATCAACGAATATATGTCCGCGGCTAATAATTCAAGGACAAAAGAGATATAAGGCATGCAGCGGCTATAACAGACCGCTGCCATAAAAATGTTTTGTCCACGGTTAGAGCTACTCGCTGACAGAAGTTTAGCATACGTCAGCGGCTAAAATGTAACCGCGGACAAATGTTGTTAAGGCCGCGGCTATGTTTTGACCGCAGACATATAGTCTTCAACGGCTTTTGGAACGACTGATATATAGATGTTATGTCTGCGGTTCTACAAACCGCGCACATAGATTAATGTCTGCGGCTAAGGAAAGCCGCTGATAGTATTAGTCAGCAGCAAAAAGCCGCTACAAATATAAAAATTTCATTTTATTCATTTTTTAAATAAAAAAACTTAATCAAAAATATCTAGAACATATAATTTTAATAATAAGTATTTAATTAGTGTTGATATATACATATCTTATTAATATTGAAATATTTTGTATATTTGTGCTAGATTATATATATATATATTATATATAATATATATATACTTGTAATATTCTTAATATAATATATATACTCACAATTTAGTGAACATATATATATACATATGTGTTTATATAAATTCTATGTGTTTATTAAACTTAAATCTAACAATTAGAATTGAGAACAAAGTAAATTTATATCTTTGAAAGAATATACCCATGAAGCAAACTGATCAACTGATCTCATATTATAATATGTGTGTGTGTGCTGTGTGTGGTGTGGTGCGTGTGTGGAAAGAGAGATCCTGAAATGGTTTGTGAAATGGATTTGTGATCCATCACAAAAATGTTATTGTTCTTTAGATTTTACATCAATCATGTTCTCATGTATATGGATGCATATTGCAAATTCAAGTGTTGCCAAGTGCTACTCGAACGTGGTGGTTGACGAGAGATGAATCGACAGTCGGATAGCGTAGGCGTTGCTAGTCTCATGAGTGAGAACTGTTCTGCCTCGAGGGTCGAAGGACTTTAAGTCTGTTTGCGCATTGTTGACTTCGTCAAAAAAAAATGAGTATGGGGCCCAGTTTTCAAGTATTAAGTCGCGTGTGGGTCCTCAGGGGTCGATCGACCTGTGTCTTCATCCTACTGATTTAAAATGAGAGTCCCACATGGTTAGATTTTAAATATGATCAAATTTAACTGACTGATTTTAAAGATGAATCAAATTTAATAGAGTAATTCTAATGTACGTACGTATAATAACAGAGATCTTGATGAGATGTAGTCTCTGATTCAACGATCAATATATATATATATGTATAATATATTATATATATATATTGATCAAAATTAAATGTAAGAGTAACTAAGATCCAAAGAGTTCTATGGTAGAAGTACTGATGATGAAGAAGTTTAAACTAATTTTTTTTGTTTATCATTAATTTGTTTAGTTGACTTAGACATAGAAGCCAATATATCAGTTTTGCTCGTCAATTGAAAGTTCAGATTTTTATTATACGGCTGGACCTAAGCATTAAATACAATACCAGTTCTCTTCTCATTACGATTAATATGATCATATTATTATGCCTTAACTGTTCATTCTCTGAAATTCTCGTTCGATCCTCTATTTAGTGTTGACACATGCTCTTTAGGTGTCGATACACAATTCTTGTATCATCACAAGATAATACATGTAATAGATATAGATAATATTTATAAGAGTAAATTAATAAATAGTGGTCCCTCGTGTAATAGAGGACCTTACTATACATAACTTATTAACATACGTATACAAACAATGGGATCATGACAATTGTCAGTAGTGGTACACCTGTCATGAACTAAAAAATAAGTAAATATCTATAAGAATATCTAAATAATTTGTCATAATTTATAATTATAAAAAATTAAATAATATAATATATAGTAAATAGATATAGTTATTTAAAGTTTTGTGTTAAAGTTAATACATATGTGATTATCATAATGTCGTATTACTACTGCCAGCCATACTTATATGTAGCGCTTATGTGGTAGCTGCTGCAAATAATAATACATAACCACTGCCATATTTTCGACCTACCCGCCAAAAACCCCATTCCCTGATCTCCCTCCCTCTCTCTCGCTCTCTCTCTCCTCTCTCTCTCTTCTCTCTCTCTCTCTCTCTCTCTCTCCTCTCTCTCTCTCCTCTCTCTCTCGCTCTCACTCTATCTCTCTCCCGAAGGCCGACGACGCCCCGACCACCACGACTTCCTCTCCCTCCGTCGACGTCCCGACCGGACGCAGGCGACCCCTCCGGCGACGCCCTGAGCTCAGCGGCTGCCCCCACCCCCACAGTGAGTCCCTCCGATGCCCAATCCCTCCCTCCCCACCCCCTCCCCTCCGGCGACGCCCTGAGCTCGGCGGCTGCCCCCACCCCCACAGTGAGTCCCTCCGATGCCCAATCCCTCCCTCCCCGACCCCCTCCCCTCCGGCGACGCCCTGAGCTCTGGCGGCTGCCCCCCACACCCCCACAGTGACAGTGACCTCCGATGCCCAATCCCTCCCTCCCCGACCCCTCCCCTCCGGCGATGCCCAACCCTCCCTCCCCGGCCCTTCCCTCCGGCCCGGCCCCATCCCTCCCTCCCCGGCCCCCCCTCCTCCACAGCCAGCGGCCCCCACCCCATCCCCTCCCTCCCTTCCCGGCGGCCCCCACCCCCCTCCCCCCCCCACACCCGCGCAGCACCCCCTCCCCCCCTGGGCAGTACCCCGCCTTCTCCCCCTGCTTCCCTTCCGCCTCCCCCCGGGCAGTGCCCCTCCCCCTCCCTCTGCTTCCCCCCCCCCCCCCCCCCCCCCCCCCCCCCCCCCACCCCGCACAACACCCCCCCTCCCCCTGGGCAGTGCCCCGCCCCCTCCCCCTACTTCCCTTCCCCCTCCCCCTCCCTCTGCTCCCCCCCCCCCACACTGCGCAGCACCCCCCCCCCCCCCCTGGGCAGTGCCCCGCCCCCTACTGATCCCCAGTTTCATGTATTTTTATCAGTTTTGATAGGACCCCCTACTGATCAACAACTTAAAATGGTTCTACATGGCATTTTGGGTTCTTTGTGGATGCAAGAAAGTGTACATCTTGATGATATTTTTCTCTATTTTTACTTCCTAATCAGTTGATCATGGAAATAATTAGAAAAAGGCTTTCCCCAACGATCATAGATAATTTCCTTTTGCATTTTTCAAAAGTAATTTTTAGATTGTTCAGAGTTTGATCTCTATCTTACTTTATCAGTGGCATGAGTGAGAACAAGGTGTTAATTTGATATCCAGGCATGATGCCTGAAGATAAAATCAGATTGGTCTTATCACCTAACATTCCTATCAGTAATTTTTTCTTTTGGTAGTTAATAGCTTATTGTGCATACACCATGATTGTTGTTCAGCTTGTGTAGTGTCTCTTTCATGTCTTGTCTAGTCCTCTTCCTGCAGAGCAAGGCAAAAAGAGCAAAAAGCTGAAGGCCTACCTCCCCCTCTCTCTTACACTACTGTCCTCAATACACACGTCAAAGTCATGTGGTAAGAAGAGGTGGCTAATAATACATATATACAAAGTGACCCTCGTTCAGGTAGCCATAGATACATAAACTATCTTCTAATCACTTCAAGATCTAGCTAGGCTCATACAACTATATATCAACTAATCCTCAATAATGATAGCTAGAGAGGCCTTGCTTAATTAGGCTCCTACAACTGTGCATTGACCCTACAGTTTGGGGTAGATGGTCAAATTTGCCATCTCCACCTTAGTTGCCTGTACATAGTACTTCATTCATTTATAATATTCACTATTCTTATTAAAAAAGCTTAAATTATTCAACTAATTTGAATATATTCTGGTAAAACTCCCCAAGTTAAAATTGTCGACATAAGTGATAGAAATGCAACATCGACACATTGTAACATGATATACAAAATTTTTAAATAATATTTTTTACAAATTTTAGAATACTTTATTGAGAGTTAACACACAATATTGAATTTATTTCATATCAAAAATGTGAAACGAGTTTTGATAGAACATTTCTACAAAATCCTAAGGTCTATACTTGTAGACAAAGAATTGCAACTTTGAAAATATATATTTCGTCAACACAACCAGAGGTAACTTCAGCATAAGGATAGTTTTTTTTTTTTTTCTTTTTGGGTGGGTCACAAGTATTAGGGGAATAAATACTAATGTTGGGAAGCTTACATATACACCCCTAAAATCTATCATATTTGAATATATACTCTTAAAATTTTTATATCATACTCTATACCTCAAAATAAAATAAAAAAGTTATCAATTGCATCTATGTGGTTGTTGGTAGCCCATCAAAATGGAAGGAATATTCTATTAACATGTGGGCATAAAAGTTAAATAGAAGGTGAAAATACTAAAATATCTTTCTTCAAGATTGGAGAAAGAGAGAGATGACCCGGTGAGTTTACCAAGTGGTATTGAGGTCTAACAATAGGAGAGAGAGAGAGAGATGTAAAAAGATTATGTTTTTGTGAGAGTTGTAAATGATAAATTACTCTGTTGTTCTCTTAACTCAATTGTGATATGCTAAATGAATAGACTAAAATGGTTGGAGCATACATATAAAATACGTGGAATATAGAGATATAGAACATAATATAAATTTTAAGAGTATACATTCAAATATGACATATTTCAGGGGTATATATATAACTTTCCCATTAATATATCTCCTCCTCGTGAAAATTGTGTTCAGTTTTACCTTATATCTTGTAAATCCTGTATAAACCAATTAAATAATAACATATTTGTCACATAACAACATACGAAAATCCCTTGTTAACATTATAAGGTACGTAAATCTCTTGTTACTTGTACTTGCCAAAGCAGAATGTGAGAGTTTGAAGGGTTACCGTAAAATGCTGACACTGTCAGAAACATATTAGATTTTTTTTTTTAAGAATGACTCAGTGTTCCTTAATCTGGTTTGGCTAAGTAAACTAGATTTATAGGTTACTTTCCTGCGATGACGATAAATGCCCTCTTCTCATCAGTATGGGATTGAAATGCCAGAAAATTACAAGTCGGAGCAACTGGAGAGCTATTTTTGGTACTGCTGGATGTTTGGAGAAGTCGTGTGTCTATATTTCTCTTATCTGTAAAATTAAAATCTCACAGCGCCCCAAAACCCAAGATGTGGGTCAACTTAGAGGACTTTTTTTTTTTCCTTTTTTTTTTTTCTCCATCTCTCTCTCTCTCTCTCTCTCTCTCTCCTCCTCTCTCTCTCTCTCTTCTTCTCTCTCCTCTCCCTCTCTCTCTCTAACCGAACGAATCGATTCGAATTGAAAAAACTAGTCCAAATCGAAAATTTGAGTTTTTTTAATATTCGTGTATGTAAAAGTTTATTAATATTGATATAATTAAAATTAATATTAATAAAAAAATGCTTATCTGTACGTACTATAAAATTGGTAAGGCCTTAATAACTTGGATTTATTCGATTTGCTTATCTGCAACTGCAACTTTATTCAGACCAAGCCACGTCACACTCGATTCGACAATTTTTTTGGTTTGAACCTAGTGAAGAACACCCCCTACTACCTAGTGGTATTAACCAGTGAGAAAGTCTCGGCATCTCTTAATTGGGTGGCCGATCACATTCACATCCACCATGGGTGTGTATGCACACGTTCATGGGGTATGCCAAGACTCTCTGTTGACGAACGCACCGCCCCCCTCCAGCAGCCCAGATCCGCAGACATGTGTAAAATGTTAGCCTTTATTGGGACGACTCTGAGATCAACCCATTGCCCATTCCAGCGCCATCTGCTCTCCCCTTCTGCTCACTGCAGCACCCGTTCGGTGGTCTTCCTCCACCGTTCGTTGTCGGCGACACCGACCATCACCCCTCCCCCGACCACAAAGGAAGGCTTCTCCGCCCTGCTGCACCGCTGCTCTGGCACCAGCCACCTCAGGCAAGCTCACGCGCTCCTCCTGACCACCGGGCTCTCCCACAAGAACAGCCTCTTCACCTGGATTCTTCTAACTCTCATGGACTCTGGGGACGTCGCTTATGCCCGCCGCCTATTCGACGAAATGCACAGGCCTCGGGCCTTTCTCTGGAATTCTGTGATAAGGGGCTATGTACAGAACAACCATTGCGCCGAGGCTGTGGACGTCTTTCTGCAGATGCACTTGCTCGGCATCTGCCCCGACAATTTCACCTTTCCGTTTGTGCTCAAGGCTTGTGCAGAGCTGGACGTGCTCTTGCTAGGCATGGAGGTCCATGGACTCGTCGTCAAGCACGGCCTGGCGCATGACAAGATTGTTGGTACCGAACTCATGGTTATGTATGCAAAGTCTGGTGATTCGAGCTCAGCAGATTGTGTGTTTCAGTGCATGGGTGATGACAATAGAGACTTGATTGCTTGGAATGCGCTGATTGCTGCATACATGCAGAGTGGGCGCGCCGACAGGGCCCTCCACCTATTCAACCGGATGGATTTGGCAGGCCTGAAGCCTGATGCGGTGACACTTGTGGGTGTCCTTTCGTCATGTTCTTATCTGGGGCACTTGGAGTTTGGCAAGAAGATACATATGTACATATTGGAACAGAGGCTTAACACTAATGTCTTTGTGGAGAATGCTCTCCTTGACATGTATGCTAAATGTGGGACGATGGATGTAGCTTCCCAGCTGTTTGAGGAGATGCATGATAGAAATGTTATCTCATGGAGCATTATGATTGCAGGTTATGCAATGAATGGAGACAGTAATAAAGCGCTCACATTATTTTCCCATATGCAAGATGATGAAGTGCGGCCTAATCATGTAACCCACCTCGCTGTTCTCTCTGCATGTAGTCATGCTGGCTTCGTGAACCAGGGCAGGAATTACTTCTCCAAGATCACAAATCCAACGCTTGAACACTATGCAACTATGGTTGATCTGCTGGGACGATCTGGATATCTTGACGAGGCCTATGATTTTGCAAAGAACATGCCCATACAGCCTGATGCTGGTGTCTGGGGAGCCCTGCTTGGCGCATGCTCAATACATCACAACATTAATCTCGGTCAATGCGTTGCAGATCAGCTCCTTAATTTAGCACCTCAAAATGCTTCTTATCATGTGCTTCTCTCAAACATTTATGCAGCTGCAGGCAGATGGGATGATGTCGAGAAGGTCAGGAAAAGGATGAGGAAAAGGAATGTTATGAAAATAGCAGCTTATAGCTCTGTGGAGATGGATAGTCAGATATATGTCTTCCATGGTGGTGACAGGTCGCATCCACGGTCTCAAGAAATATATGCGAAGCTGGATGAACTAATGGAGAAACTGAGAAAAGCAGGCTATGCACCGAAGACTGGCATTGTGCTGCATGATGTGTTAGCAGAGGAGAAAGAGGTGGTGCTTGGAGCACATAGTGAGAAGATTGCTATAGCCTTCAACCTCATCAGTTCTGATGCTCAGTCCCCCATAAGGGTGATGAAGAACTTAAGGATCTGCAGTGATTGTCATACTTTCTCCAAACTTGTTTCATTGCTGGTTGGCGTAGACATTATCATGAGAGATAAGAACAGGTTCCACCATTTTAAGAACGGTGTCTGTTCTTGCAAGGACTTCTGGTGATGACTTCCTAGTTCAACCCAGAAACCAAATGGTCAAGTACCTAAAGGGGCGGCTGTCTGATTATCCTAATGGATGTGGAGATATGAAAATACATCTATAGCTTAAGAGCTCCAATTCTGATGTGACCTACCTGAAGCCATGAGGTTTGACCTTATAGCATGAGATGTAACTGATGTTATTTAGGACATGTTTGCTACATCTTTCAAACTGGGATTTGGGTGTAAAGTAACTGAACAATCTCTTTTCTGATCTCTCTAGAAACTTCATATTCAAGTTTCTTGTGGAATTCGTGGAGCATATTAAGGTGAGAGATCAATGGCTTCCTTCATCAAAATTTGACTACCTGAAATTCTTATAAACTTGAAAGTGCTTCCAGCTGGAAGGAATAGCAAAATATCTTTAAATTCTTAGCTTCAGTACAATCTGTGATGAGAACCAACATTGAAGTTATGGGCAGAACTGGCGGACACCCTTATCTACTCTTTTGTCTTTCCAAGTATGCCCATTTTTTTTCCCAATTGTCTAACTTCTTTTGTGCATCCATGAATCTGATCTACATTTGTATCCTTTGAAAGGGTTCTAGTGGTGATGCCCTATTTCTCTGTGGTGAACAGTCAAATAGGACTGCCTATTCTACATCTTTCACAGGGCTTCCTCCTTGGGCCAATCAACTCTGAGGGGTGACAACACCACTCCTTCAGAACATTCAAGCAGGTCACAATCTGCTCTTTGCACTTTTCTGGCTTGTCAAATGTGACAGAACCTGTTTGAATTGTTTATATCCGTTAAGCCACATACACTTGCTCTCTGTTGCCCCATTTTATCACAGAGTGAATGTGTCAGTTTGTGAATGTCAGCCTCTTAGATGCTTTTCATAATTTATATTAATGTATTTCAGATTGATAAGGCTACATGATGCTAGGATATTACTTTTCCGCATCTGAGAATGAGAGACAAATGAAACCTCACTTTTGGGAATCAAGTCAATCCGTTTGCAGATAAATGTATTTGCTACACAACTGTTCAAACACTATTGAACAAGATCTATCTTCAAACCTCAAGCAAGAAAGAACTTCTGTTTGAGCAATTTTACTGTCTTAACTTTTTTACACTTTTCCTTTGCCTGTAGGTCTTCTGAGTGTGAAAATGAGAAATCTGAGGAAGAGGGAGACGGAGAAGGGAGATGAAGCATTGCACACAATCGACATGACATCCTGCGATGCAAACAAAGTCTGTAAGGGATCATCATCATGGATGTCTTTGAAAAGTTTGAAATCAATGTGTTCTGCACTGCATTTAGTATTTCAAAGGTTATTTACTTTTACAAGCATTTGCACAAAATTCGTGTTTTGTGTTAGGATACATCCTTTCAAATTCATTCATGACTTCGCAAATTTTGTTGGAAGTTCTGAAAAATATGCATGCTTTCTCTATGTTGATGTGATTTTTTTTTTATATAGTTAATCAATGGATGTTTGGATTGATATAGAATCCTGAATCATTTCGCATGTATGCCGTAATATGAACCTTCTTAACAATCTTAACTAACGCACTACAAGAAACAGTACAAATGTCAGCGGCTTAAAATCGTTGACAAAAAGTATAATTGTTGACATAAACATATGTCAGCAGTTAACAAGTCGACAAATCAGTTGTCGACTAATGTTTGTCAGCGGCTATGGACATTCGTTGACATATGAGACATATGTCAGCAGTTTTCAGCCGCTTACATATATAAGATGTCTCAACGAATGACAACCATTGACATAAGGGATATATGTCAGTGGCTATTATTTGACATATCATAAATATGTCAGCGTATATATACAGCCGCTGACAAAAATTTTTGTTTAAAAAAAAAAAAACTACGTGCCCTTCCCCTCAAAGCACAGCCCTGACCTGCCCTTGCCGTCGTCGTTCTGGCAGTCCAAGCAACTCGAGGCTATGGCCCTCTCAATCGTCTTCTCCACGCTGAAGAAGTTCAAAGCAGTGCTCGCGGTCGGTTCCCTCGGGTTCCTTAGCGCCGCCCCGTCCCCGCCGTTGGCGACGCCTTCCTCCCCAGATGTCCAGGAAGACCTGGCGAGGTTGGGCCGAACACTGGAGCAGATTCAGGCGGTGCTCGCCGACGCAGTGGAAACGCAATTCACGGACGACCAGGTTCGGCTGTGGCTACGGGAGATCGGGGTGCTCGTCCAAGACTCTCAAGACGTGCTGGACGAGGTGGAGTATGTGGAGCTCCAACAGAGGGTCGATCAGGCAAGCAGGGGAAGGGGGAACAACCACCGGGGAGAGAGATCCAGGTGGCCTCTTAAAAGATTAATGAATCACCCTCCCATAGCGTCGCTATGGTCTCCGTCGCTGTCCTTCTTGAGGTTGGCGGGGGGGGGGGGGGGGGGGCAGGAAACTCTCGAGGGAGAGGCCCTGGATGTTGAAGTCGACCTCTTCGATTGACCAGCTCTCCTCCATCTTGCGCTTGTGGTTGGCGGAGCCCTCGCCGTAGTGGAAGAGGGTGATGGCGGTGCGGCCAGCGTGGGCGATGTTGATGTCATCGATGTAGCAGTAGTCGTCAATGATAGACTCCATGGTGGTCTCCCAGAAGATGGACTTGTTGCCGCCGCTGCGACGGCAGGTTCCAGGCTTCATCCGTAGCAAGTGGGAGTCTCGAACTGGATGAGCAGCCCTATGTGCTGGCTGAAGTAGCCCCATATGGTGTGGTGGATGATCTCGAAGCTAGCAGTGCTGCGCGCCGCAGCGCCATGGCCCAGCTCCTCACGCAGGTGCGTGCAGCGGGGTGCGAGAGAGAAAGGAGGGGGTGAGTGGGAAAGAGCAGAGAGGGGAGAGAGCTGGGAGGCGGTGGGGTGGGGGGAGAGAGAAAGGAGGGGCGGGTGGGGTAAGAGCAAAGAGGGGAGAGAGCGAGGGGCGGGTGGGAGAGAGGAGGGAGGCGGCGGGGTGGGAGAGAGAAAGGAGGGGGGTGCTCTTTTAGAATTTTTTTATCAATTATGTCAACGGTTAATATAACTATTGATAAATGGGACATATGTCAATGGCTATTCTGAGCCGTTGACAAATATTGGGAAGTTGACAGAAAAATCCCGCCATTTTTTTCATCAACATATGCCAACGGCTATTGGGATCTGTTGACATATGTAGCTTATGTCAACGGCTCTTGGTAGTCATTGACACATGCTTAGCTTATGTCAACAAATCACAATAGTCGTTGACATATGTTACGTTTATGTCAACGGCTACCTGAGGCCGTTGACATATGTTGTGCTTATGTCAACAGCTCCCGGCATATCAACAGCTCCTTCCAGCCGCTGACATAAAATCATTGACAAATCTTAATTTTTTTATAATGATGTAGAATATGTGAAAGCAAATCTACTTGTGCTGATATTTTTCCCAGTCATTGTTTGAGAAGGGCATTTAGGTATGATTACAGAAGTAGCGAGTTATGATTGGATCGGCCTGCACCAGATCAGGGTCAATGGTCATTCATCTGATTCGTAAAAGAAGGAGAAAAAGTAATTTGTTTAAAGAAAATGGGACCACTTAGTGACAACAACAGAAAACGCATTTGAAATAAAGGGAAGAAGAATGGAGATTTCATTTGTGATTTTTATGGTTTAATCCTTATTTCAATGTTTGTTATTTGAAGGTGATGAAGAACTCAGATAAGAAAAATAACCATACGCAGGTTGTTTATATTTGTATAGAAACTATAAATGGGTTGACAAAACAATCAACAAAGCCATCATACTCCTAAATCTAGAAGATGAATTATATTGGTACAGTTGTTCTCCTGAGGTTGGCCTGAGTCATGATGGTTAGGGCCTAGATATCCACGTCACCATCGAGAGCTTATGTTTGTCCTGCTGTTGAAACTGCAAGACCACTGAGGGGGTTTAGTGGGGAGATACTCTGACTCTTAAATTAGTCACTGGCCGAGAAGAATGGTAGAGTATTGGGAGCAAAATGATTGTGTACCTGTGAGCGTTGAGCCTACCCGTACTTGTAGTGGGCTGAGCGGCCTTGAACCGTTGGCTGTCCCACAGATCGTGTGCCACGAACTCGTAATTGTCGCGCCTCATCGGCCAAATCATGGCCTTAATGGTTGCCATTATGGGGCGCACGATGCGCGGCCATTAAGCCCAATGGTCGAGTAGTGAGCCGTTATGTGACCGTAATGCGTTGGATTGCCACGACCATGTTGTGCACTTCACGTTTGAGGAGGCTGATGCTAACTGCCTCAGCCA